>JAWNNW010000814.1:0-299335 GCA_035044465.1 Scaptomyza tumidula
GTTTTGTGTATTCATATGTCTGAGTCTAACGGGAAAAAGGCAAAACGCAAAAGAACAAACAACAACAACAAGTGCCGGTTGTCGTTGCTGAAACGCACACGCTGCTCAATGTGTATAAATACTCATTATCACAATAATCAATACAAGTCAATGCAATTATTTATGTATATTTTTAATACACGGACAAGTATTTGAAAGCTAAATGTGTTTATTTTATGGTTAGTTTTAATTTGGTATTAAGTCATTTTAAACCTAATCAATATGTCATTTATGATCTACCTAACTCCTAATATATACACATGTACATGTATGATAGCAGTCATAGTTAAGTATTACCACGATTAGCCATACAATTTCACAAAGTTCATATAAAGTCTATATACCCACTCATTTGAGTCATAGCAAGCAGACAGAAACAAAAGTCGAATATTTAAAATCTCAACTTCGGCCACCACACAACGGCACAATGAAATACAGCAACAACAAATCTTCGTCTGGCCACCACACAACGGCACAATGAAATACAGCAACAACAAATCTTCGTCTGGCGCATCGGACGCAATATCGTATTCAATAATATCGTAATACGTGCTAGGTGCTTACTTACAGGTTTTATCGTTTCTGTTTTACGAGCAAAAGTAGCTATCATCCAGTCTTGTAGTATTACATAGTCATTTGCTTGTGGCTAGTTGCTGGAGGGAATAAATAACATCAAAGAGAAGGCAACACACGACTGCAATAATCGAAACAAAAACAATGCTGGACAGAAGCTCTTCGAGTTTGAGTTGTTGCAAATTCGAGCTGCTTCTGGTGCTGCATCATTGCAATTTTAATTTAAAAATAAAGTTAACGATCATTATAAAAAGAAGTAAACGCTTTGCAGTCGGGTGCAACCGACTGCGAAGTATTCTAATATCTTTAAAGTCGGATGGTACGAAAGCGCAGAGCGTGGCTCAACATTTTAAACAGAACAAACTAATTTACTGTTAAATGTTTGCAACTATATTATTCATATTGTGGGAGATTAAAATTTCAAAATAGTTGGGTGCGGAAATGGGCGGAATCATTAATATGTTTTCTTGAAATAAAGGATATTATGAGACTAAGCTCAAGATCTGCAAATCATGTATCAGATTTTTAAGGGCGTGAAATCTTGATTGTTGAAGCAGAAATATAGAAGTCTATCTAATAAACAGTTAAAGATATAGGCACTCCCTTTTTATACCCTGATCCCATTAAAAATGGGAAAAAGGGTATAATGAAGTTGTGCAAAAGTATGTCACAGGTAGAAGGAAGCATCTCCGACCCCATAAAGTATATATATTCTTGAACAGCATCGAAAGCCGAGTCGATATAGCCATGTCCGTCTGTCCGTCTGTTTGTCCGTATGTATGAACGCGTCGATCTCAGAGACTATAAGAGCTAGTGACTCCAGATTTGGAACTTAAGCTCGCCTAATCCCTAGGCAGTACAAGTTTGTTTCCGATTTTCGATAACTTTTTCCGTTTCCGATATACACATGGGATCGATAACAAAAAAATCTTGAATTTTGAAAACTTTGAGATGCGATTTGAATTATAAAACAAAATAATGACATTCTGTGAAATTTTTATCGAAATCGGATAATAAACACCGGATATATGGGACATTGAAGTTTTGTATGCAGTATGCAGTATGCGCGTACACACACACACATACTTGCAAGCACTGACTGTACGCGTGAAGTATAGGGATCAGGGTATCGTCTAGTCGGGATATCTCGACTAGAGCCTTCTTACTTGTTTTAAATTAGAGAGTTGATGGGCGGCAGCAGTGGTCATGGCATCGAAATTTGTAATGCAGATTTTTGGAGAAGTCATCAGTTATTCTTCTACCAAATGACTTCATCTCTAAAATTGTGAGAAACATGTATGTTTTATCGATTTGCACCTCAAGGTGTTTCCGCTTATTATCGATATCACAGCCTCCGTAGATTTGGCGCCCCAATCTTGAGACTTCGACGCTTTCATGGTACAAGATATTTGTCAAGTTTGAAGTCCCTAGCTTTGATTGTTTAAACACTTTACCTTCGATATCAGAGTATTAAAACAGCATGCCAAAAAGAGATAAGGCTACAAATAGATTGAAAAATATGGTGAGAGAGAAGAGAGAATGACTTGCAAAACAGGAGATCGCATACAAGCACCAACGTCTGGAACAACATCAAATAACACTATGCAACGTAAGTTTTGTAAAAGACATTTCAGTTAATTTTATTTATGTTTAGTCTCCTTAACACGAATGTCACACCAACAAATTTTTTTATGGTATATTAATATTTTTTTTGACATATTATATTTCGTTTATTTAAAAACTTATGTATTTTTAAAACTGAGGTTTTTGCACCTAAAAGATATATTCGTGCCATTCAACGCCCATTTAAAATTTTGAATATTCAATGTTGATTGAATTTGAGCAAACGTTTACAATTCTGTCTTTTTGTAATTTTGTAGCGTAGTGTTAGTGGTACTGTTGCAGATATAATTATAATTACAACAACAACAAAAATAACAATTACATAAACAAAGTGCAGAACCAGTGCTGCAAGCTGAGCGAAAACTTAACGTGCACTGAATATCCTCATTGAAATGAAGGTACAAATGGCAAGAACAGCCGACGAAGTCACTACGTGCTCCGTCGAATCGACTATAGCAAACATGCAGCTTAGCAGCTGGCAGTTTGGGCCATTCTGTATCAGGTATTGCGGACTGGTGGCTGTGACTGGTGACAGGGGTCTTGGCCACTCGACCTGCTGTCCACCGCACCGCTACGTGAGCAGCACGCGGCGTTATTACGGGCGGTTGCGATATAAGTGGAGGCTGCGGTTGCGGGTTTGAAACACCAAGAGCGGCAACAAAAACAACAAAGAAAACAAGTAAGAAGGCTCTAGTCGAGAAATCCCGACTAGACGATACCCTGATCCCTATAATTTGCGCTTACAGTCAGTGCTTGCAAGTATGTACGCGCATACTGCATACTAAACTTCAATGTTCCATATCTCCGGTGTTTCTTAACCGATTTTAATAAAAATTTCACAGATTGTCATTATTTTGTTTAATAATTCAAATGGCCTCTCAAAGTTTTCCCAATTCAAGATTTTGTTGTTATCAATCCCATGTGTATATCGGAAACAGGAAGAGTTATCGAAAATCGAAAACAAACTTGTACTGCCTAGGGATTAGGCGAGCTAAAGTTCCAAATCTGGAGTCTAGCTCTTATACTCTCTGAGATCGACGCGTTCATACATACGGACGGACAGACGGACATGGCTTTATCGACTCGGCTGTTGATGCTGATCAAGAATATATATATTTTATGGGGTCGGAGATGCTTCCTTCTGCCTGTTACATACTTTTGCACAAAACCCTTTTTTCCCATATTTAATGGGATCAGGGTATAATTAGAAGGCTATTTAAGAAAGTTCGACTACGATCCCTATATTTTGCGTGAATTTTGACGTATATACACGTACAATAAATGGTAGCACAAATCAACCAGTTGTTTTATTTTAAATATTGGTGTCGTTTCCAATGTTATTTTGTTGAACACGATGTCGCTTCAGTATCAAGTCAGGATTTTGATTTTTTTTTTATGGTTTGATGTTAAATGTTTCTAGCACGTCACGTTGGGGAAAAAATTCGTACCAGAAAAAGTGTTTTTGGGTCTTCAAACCAATTTTTCTCAAAAAATCGACTTGACGCAAAAAATTGAAAACGCCATCCTGTTCAGTAAGAAAAAATAAACTTGTTTTTTCCGGAGTTCTTAATTTAGTTGCTTTTTAACTTGATGGGCTTATTTAATTAATTATTATTTTGTACCTAAAAATTAACTGACTATTTTGATTCTAAATCCAAGACTTTTGTCATTGATTCATGTATGACAAAAACTATATTTTTTTATTTTTAAATCGCCAATTGGGAAATTGGGAAAACTTTGACGCAACTTTTAAAACATTAAAAACAAAAATAATGACAATTTGTGAAATTATCAGGGTTCACGGTATCGTCTATTCGGGATTTCTCGACTAGAGCCTTCTTACTTGATTAATATTGTTTCTAATAATGCATGAATACATTTACAAGAGAAAACAAGACAATGGTGAATTTCTTGCATTTACCGCGTCTGTGAAATTTTGTTGTGTTTGTTTTCAAGTCAGCACTTAATCGAGACCCAATGCGACTTTCAAGCAATACCATTTAAGTTTTCATCATTGGCTTTACATTTCTAATTTTTGTACCCTGAACCCATTAAAAATGGGTAAAAAGGTGTAACCATCTTTCTCGATTGCTTTTATTGACCTGATGTAAGCGAGGGGGTAGCAGGCATCCGCTGAGTCGAAGGAGGTATAGCGAGTGGGATCCTATAATACCTTAGCTCTTGCGGGATGGGGTGGGTTTTTGCTATTTCCTTAACTCTAGCGTACAAAAGTTTTAAATTAGGATCCCTCCGGACACTACAAGAAACATTCACGCAAAATATCGTCCAAAAAAAATTTAATAACAAAAGAACACAGCCAGACGAGCTGTAGCTCCTGGACCGATATGCTTAAAAAAAACGAATTACTTCTCTTATAAAACTGGCGGTGGCGGTGTCTGAGCTGGTGGTCGACAACCGCTTTCTATACCCTACCCAACCATGGACTTATATAGCGGGATGTTTTTTAAAGTCCCCAATAAGAAATTTACTTTACTGCCGGTTACGTCACCATGTCACCAGGACAAAATACTTTAGCCCTGCATACTATAAATTGTATTAAAGTATAACAAGGAGAGGATTGAGTTTAATTATTTAATTTATTTCACAAGGAGGAAAATTAAAATTAAATTAAAATAACAATTTCAGGCTTTTGATTTTTTTTTTTTGGATTTCATTACTTAATTTACTTAACAATATTTATTTTTTTTTTGTTTCATTATTTCACAATATATATATATATATTTTTTTTGTTTTTTTTTTTAAATTTAAATTCAAATTTGCAAAATTTTTAATTAACAAAAAACATTGGGAACATTGTATTTGTTCAGTTTGCTTAATAACTTAATATAATGTTACGAACTATGTGGTGTGTATGTCACTTATTTAAGCTTAACTTTTTGAGTGAGTGCGCTGTAAGAGCAATAAAAATTTACTTTTGGTGAATTCCAACAGTGATCTAATGTGAACTTATGATTCAATTATAAAAACAAGTAAGAAGGCTCTAGTCGAGAAATCCCGACTAGACGATACCCTGATCCCTATACTTCACGCGTACAGTCAGTGCTTGCAAGTATGTGTGTGTGTGTGCCCGCAAACTGCATATTGCATACACAACTTCAATGTCCCATATCTCCGGTGTTTCTTAACCGATTTCAATAAAAATTTCACAGATTGTCATGTTCTATAATTCAAATTGCATCTCAAAGTTTTCCAAATTCAAGATTTTGTTGTAATTGATCCCATGTGTATATCGGAAACGGGAAGATTTATCGAAAATCGGAAAGAAACATGTACTGCCTAGGGATTAGGCGAGCTTAAGTTCCAAATCTGGAGTCTGTAGCTCTTATAGTCTCTGAGATCGGTTGGCTCATACATACGGACAGACGGACAGACCGACGGACATGGCTATATCGACTCGGCTGCTGATGCTGATCAAGAATTTATATACTTTATGGGGTCGGAGATGCTTCCTTCTGCCTGTTACATACTTTTGCACTAAACCATTATACCCTTTTTTCCCATTTTTAATGGGATCAGGGTATATTTTATAAATCGGATAATAAACACCGGAGATATGGGACATTGAAGTTGTGTATGCAGTATGCAGTATGTGCGTACACACACACACACATACTTGCAAGCACTGACTGTACGCGTGAAGTATAGGGATCAGGGTATCGTCTAGTCGGGATATCTCGACTAGAGCCTTCTTACTTGTTTTTTTTTAACTTTGGCTCACCCCAATTTGATTGGGTCCACCCTAATTTTGAATTTCTAAAAAACATTTGCAAGTAACCATTTGGACCACCGTAACAGAAAATATGCACAATTACAACAACAATAATATAGAATTGTATAAATATATAGTATATATACAGATGTATAAAGCTTTGATTTAAAAATTTTGTAAAACGAGTTAGAGAGCTTGCTGCTCCGTAGCTTTTATGTACTTACACAGGTACGCTGCTCCGAAGATGAAGGCCTTCCAGCGAGAGAGTCCATCGTTGCTTTTAATGTGTTTTTTTTTTGCAATTTGTTTTGACTTTTTTTTTTTTTTTTGAGTCTGTTAAGAATTTTGTTACTTTACATAATCTTAAATCAAATAAACGTTCTGGTTTGTTCTATATGTGAATGTGTCTACCACTTGTGCATATGTTCTCTTTTATGATAAATCGAAAGTAAACTACGTATGTGGGTATGATCTACATACAGACTAAAAGAGAGCTAAGCGGGGATCGTTTCTATTGTTTTTTTTTTTTTGATTTTGCACTGCACTCATTACATAGGTAGGACCTTTATATGTAAAAAAAAACTTAAACTTAGATCGGCACTGCAGATTTGTCTTACCTGCGGGTCTCCCACGGAGTTGTTGCCTTCTCTGGTCATCAACGAATGAAGCTGCTCCAGGGCTTCTGTGGACGATGCCAGGCCATGCAAGGGCTTAGAGCACCAATGTCGCTTGCTCTCGTTGGCACTGCGAGTAAGGGATGGGCTGCTCTGGACCACTATCTGGACAAGATTATCCCAAAATTAGACCGGCGTTACTGGGCCGCGCGTGGTGATGTGTTGCTTAGTTTTTATACCCTGATCCCATTAAAAATGGGAAAGAAGGGTATAATGGTTTTGTTGAAAAGTATGTAACAGGCAGAAGGAAGCATCTCCGACCCCATAAAGTATATATATTCTTGATCAGCATCAACAGCCGAGTCGATATAGCCATGTCCGTCTGTCCGTCCGTCCGTATGTATGAACGCGTCGATCTCAGAGACTATAAGAGCTAGAGACTCCAGATTTGAAACTTAAGCTCGCCTAACCCCTAGGCAGTTCAAGTTTGTTTTCGATTTTCGATAACTCTTCCCGTTTCCGATATACACATGGGATCGATAACAACAAAATCTTGAATTTGGAAAACTTTGAGATGCCATTTGAATTATAAAACAAAATAATGATAGTCTGTGAAAATTTTATTGAAATCGGATAATAAACACCGGATATATGGGACATTGAAGTTGTGTATGCAGTATGTAGTATGCGCGTACACACACACACACATACTTGCAAGCACTGAATGTTCGCGTAAAGTAAAGGGATCAGGGTATCGTCTAGTCGGGATATCTCGACTAGAGCCTTCTTACTTGTTTTTTTTTAAAAACACCAGAGAGCGCTGACACCTACGCATGCGCTTTTTTTAGGGCTCGTCGTCCAAAGCTTTCCAGTTGGAGAGTATGAAGCCGGTTGCGATCCGCTTCTAAGCTCTGGAAGCAATCTGCTGAATAAGAGAGCCCAGCAGCGGAATAACTGTACCTGTGCTTTTTATCGCAGGCGACACAATTGTCAAGAACGGTTGCGATAAAAATTTTAATCAGCAACCTTCTCAACAACGAACGTTACAAAGGGTATAATTGTTTTGTGCAAATGTATGTAACAGGCAGAAGGAAGCATCTCCGACCCCCAAAAAAAATTTTTGATCAGCATCAACAACCGAGTCGAAATAGCTATGTCCGTCTGACCGTCCGTCTGGCTGTCTGTCTGTCCGTCCGTATGTAAGAACGCGTCGATCTCAGAGACTATAAGAGCTAGACACTCCAGATTTTGAACATAATCTCGCCTTATCCCTAGGATATTCAAGTTTGTTTTAGATTTTCGATAACTCTTCCTGTTTCGATGTACACATGGGATCGATAACAACAAAATCTTGAATTTGGAAAACTTTGAGACGGCGTTTCAAACATTAAACGAAATAATGACAATCTGTTAAATGTTTATTAAAATCGGCTGAGAAACGTCGGAGATATTGAGCATTGTAAGTATTAAGCAATAAATTCGTAATTGGCCTAAGGGCTGCTGGATTTCCATATAATAAAGTTCGAGGTATTCGAACGCAAAGTCGCTCAAGCACATTTGCTCTCATTGTACCCTGAACTTAATTAAAAAGGGTATAATGGTTTTGTGCAAAAGTATGTTACAAGCAGAAGAAAGCATCTCCGACCCCATAAAGTGTATATATTCTTGATTAGCATCAACAGCCGAGGCGATATAGCCATCTCCGTCTGTCCGTATGTACGAACGTGTCGATCTCAAAGACTATAAGAGCTAGAGACTCCAGATTTGGAACATAAGTAAATAGTACGGGATCGGTAAAAACAAAATCTTGAAATCAAAAGCTGTAAAATGCTATCATATTATGATTTGATATTTATCGCAACAGCACAGCATTGTGCTAATGTGTACACATATTCTGAAGGAGAATGTACCCTGCATCGATGAAATTTTTAAAGTTACGATTTTTGCAATGCAAAATTCGCGATTCCGTCCATTGCGCATCGTTCGTATTTCAATACCAATAGGCCAAAACGAAAGTTAAGAAACTATGACCATTTGTTCTTGTTTTTGTATCAGTGTACAAATCAAGATTTTTTTGTTTCTTGTTGTAATTTGTTATTCCAATTGTTGAACATTGCACTTTTAAGTGTTCATGTGTACCAATTTTTCTTTGGCAACTGATCTCCTTTCAATAAAATTTTTTGATACTGAGGCGATAACGCCCAAAAAGACGGATGAATAAGGATCGCAGTGATTGCGCTTACCTTTGCCGGTAAATATATGCATATTTTGGCCTTTGACGACCGCTTCTTTACCAATCGAAAATTAAAAGATCTGACACGTGATTCTAAACTACTAAACAAAACTATCGCGAAATTTTTTTTATTAAATTGCAAGTGCCCAGCTCTACAATGTTATCACCTACCCTGGCTACTTTCCAAAGAGCTGGAAAAGGTCAATTATCATAATGATAAGCCGTGCAAAGATCACACAGTCTCTTCGTCAGACGTATTAGCCTTTTATCGTGATCAGGGTATAAAAAGGAAATTTGAGAAAATATTCAGTAGCTTTTTATACCCTGATCCCATTAAAAATGGGAAAAAAGGGTATAATGAAGTTGTGCAAAAGTATGTAACAGGTAGAAGGAAGCATCTCCGACCCTATAGAGTATATATATTCTTGATCAGCATCAACAGTCGAGTCGATATAGCCATGTCCGTCTGTCCGTCCGTCCGTCCGTCCGTCCGTCCGTCCGTCCGTCTGTATGTATGAACGCGTCGATCTCAGAGACTATAAGAGCTAGAGACTCCAGATTTGGAACTTAAGCTCGCCTAATCCCTAGGCAGTACAAGTTTGTTTCCGATTTTCGATAACTCTTCCCGTTTCCGATATACACATGGGATCGATAACAAAAAAATCTTGAATTTTGAAAACTTTGAGATGCAATTTGAATAATAAAACAAAATAATGACAATCTGTGAAATTTTTATCGAAATCGGATAATAAACACCGGAGATATGGGACATTGAAGTTTTGTATGCACTATGCTGTATGCGCGTATACACACACACACACATACTTGCAAGCACTGACTGTACGCGGAAAGTATAGGGATCAGGGTATCGTCTAGTCGGGATATCTCGACTAGAGCCTTCTTACTTGTTTTTTCATTATTTCATTTAAGCAAAAATAAGTTATTTGGCGGACCCTATCTATGCTAAAATACTTAAAGTTGATACATAAGGAATCTATATGGGAATGTTTCTAGCCTAAGAAAAGTAAATGGAAATGGAGGCGTAGCTAATGCTGGCTTCGTTTGAAATATTATGGCAGTCAAAATGAATGTAAGGCGGGCAAAGGATAACACACGTACGTAGAACGAGCACCGGGAGATGGGAGACACACGGGCGTAGAGTAGCTGCATTCCATAAATAACAAGTAAGAAGGCTCTAGTCGAGAAATCCCGACTCGAAGGTACCCTGAACGCAATACATTACGCGTACAGTCAGTGCTTGCAAGTGTGTATGTGTGTGTACGCGTATACTGCATACTTGACTTTACTTCAATGTTCCGTATCTGCGGTTTTTTTTACCGATTTCAAATCATTTCACAGATTGTCATGTTTTGTCTAATGTTTCAAGAATTCAACGGAAAGAGTTGGCGGATATTTTGAACAAAGTTGTTCTGCCTAGGGATTCGGCGAGCTTGCGAATCTCGAGTATCTAGCTCTTATAGTCTCTGGAGCGACGTGTTTATACATAAAGACGGAAAGATGGACATGGCTGTATCGACTCGGTTGTTGATGCTGATGAAGAATATATATATACTTAATGCGGTCGGAGTTGCTTCCTTCTGGCTGTTTTATACTTTTGCACAAAACCATTATACCCCTTTTCCCCATTCTCAACGGTATAAAAACGGCAAAATGGCGCACAAATGCCAGCAGCAGATACAGATACAGCTACATCCACAGAAATATGTAAAGTTAAAGCTACATTTACAGTTACGAAGGCAGAGCGAGAAAACAACAGAGCTTTATGGTCAATGCAAACGCATAAAGGAGATAGAAATGCAGATAAAGATGGATAGCCAGAATAGCCAGAAAGCGAATGAAAGAGAATAAGATAGAAAGAGAGAGAGAGAGAGAGAAGTTATAGTGTGAGGAAGCGCACAAACAAAATCATCATGAATGGGGAACGTGACACAAATGACAAAATATCAGCCGCTATGACTGTGTCCTGTGTTCTGCGTCCTTTGCTGTTTCATGTCGTATGCTGCTCCATAGCTATTGCTATGGCTGTGTCTGCAGCTGTAGCAGCGGTTACTGTTTCTGCTCCGCATGAATGCCGCCCCAGGGGCAGATTTGTTACACAAACACCCCAAACCACAAGACAGCCAACTTTCTGTCCGTCTCCATGTATCTCTATATCTGTATGTGTAGGCGTGTTGGTTTCGGTTTTATGTGGCAACTGTGTGCAGTAACAGCTCAGTGCCACTCAAGCTTATTCCCCCACACGACCCCTACACGATATTGCCTCGGTTCGTAGCCATTTGCTCAGTGATTCGCGCCATGCTGCCAAAGACAATAATTCAGATTTACAAGAATAATTCAAAGCTATGAAGCTGGAAACATTAACTATTGACAACTATGTTTTTACACTCTGATAACGAAGGTAAAGAGTATATTATTTTGTGCCGTGACCATTTGTCCGTCCGTCGGTACGAACGCGCATTTGTTAGAAAATCTTAAAGCTGGAGAACTGTATCTTTGAAATTATCTTGGTCCCCAAAGACAAAGTGTTAATAAAGAAAAGCTAAGTCCACTAGGGGACTAGGAAATTGATAAGAAATCGATGCACCCAAAGGTGCAAATCGATTAGTTATAAATATTTATGAGTTAGTGGTTATTACATGTTTTAATACTGGTTTCAGAATATTGCGCAGTGAGTTGTGCCCAACTGCCACTTTTTCATTTGTTTTTATTAAAAAACTCAAAATTATCGATACGTGGTAATAATACCATTCATTCGTTCCCCTTTCCCCTCGTGCTTAGCGTATTTCAATAATGTCGGTTCCAAACATAGTAAATGTAGTCTGACCCTCAGAAAGGAACATTTTATTTTTATTTTCTGGTGTTATTATAAAAAACCCTGCACAGGAGAAAAATTTAATATTGGGGCCACACTATGTAATCTATCTAACTATTTATTCAGAGCTAACTCTACAACTACCTCTAAATTAATGCGGTACGAAAAAAATTACAACAAATAATAGCGTATAAATGTTTGTTATCTGATTGGCCATTTCTATACGCAGAACCCATTGAAAATGAGAAAAGGAGTATAATGGTTTTGTGCAAATGTATGTAACAGGCAAAAGGAAGCATCTCTGACCCCATAAAGTATATATTATCTTAAACAGGATCAACAACCGAGCCGATAAAGCCATTTCCATATCTGTGTCCGTAGTGGTGAACACGTCAATCTCAGAGGCTCCAGATGTAACGTACAATCATTGATCTACTGCTAGATCACAAGACATGCCTTGTGTGCGGGAATGTCTTCCTTAATCAGATTCGTTGGATTCTCGGGCTACAGCTAGCAAAACAGTCTAAGGGGGGTTCGTTGAATCTGTTTCGGACACACACACACACAAGTACAGTTAGGAATAATATTAGTTAAATTTTTTTTTTTTTGAATCCGGGGCCTGTTGAAGTGTTAACGTAAAACAAAGAGCACAAAAAGAATAAAACCTTGAGTTGACTTAAATCTGACATTACAAAAAATATTTGCTGTTCGAACTGCTGTTGGTAATGCAGTATGGCTCTTCACCCATCCAACCTTTGAGCTTTCTTATGCCAAATATTACTTACTTTCGAGGAAACATTATTTTTATTTTAAGCATTCATAATGCACTGGAATACATATACAAATTCAGGAAAACTTCTTGCATTATCTTATAATACTAATTGATCTTATAAATTACAATTCTCTTTATTTCAACACAACTTCAATTTCACCGTCTTGGTCCTGCACAAAAATTAGTTTTTTCCTTAAATTCACCTAATTATATTGGCCTTAACATTAATATTTGTTTCAAGAAAACTTCACTACTATTCGTGCACAATGCATATTTTTATACCCTGATCCCATTAAAAATGGCGAAAAAGGATATAATGGTTTTGTGCAAAAGTATGTAACAGACAGAAGGAAGCATCTCCGACCCCATAAAGTATATATATATTCTTGATCAGCATGAACAGTCGAGTCGATATAGCCATGTCCGTCTGTCCGTCTGTCTGTCTGTCTATGTGTATGTATGAGCGCGTCGATCTCAGAGACTATAAGAGCTAGAGACTCCAGATCTGGAACTTAAGCTCGCCTAATCCCTAGGCAGTACAGTTCGATTTTCGATAACTCTTTCGGTTTCCGATATACACATGGGAACGATAACACCAAAATCTTGAGTTTGGAAAACTGTGAGATGCCATTTGAATTATTAAACAAAATAATGACAATCTGTGAAATTTTTATTGAAATCGGATAATAAACACCGGAGATATGGGACATTGAAGTTGTGTATGCAGTATGCGCGTTCACACACACACATACACATACTTGCAAGCACTGACTGTGCGCGTAAAGTATAGGGATCAGGGTATTGTCTAGTCGGGATTTCTCGACTAGAGCCTTCTTACTTGTTTCTTTCTATGTTTCTATCGTATTCAGCGTGCATCACGCGGATTCATTTTCATTTCTTATATATTATTTAAATTTACGTTTGCTTAATATTGATCCAAATTTCATTTTATTTTTTTTATACCCTGATCCCATTAAAAATGGGAAAAAAGGGTATAATGAATTTGTGCAAAAGTATGTAACAGGCAGAAGGAAGTATCTCCGACCCCATAAAGTATATATATTCTTGATCAGCATCAATAGTCGAGTCGATATAGCCATGTCCGTCTGTCCGTATGTATGAACGCGTCGATCTCAGAGACTATAAGAGCAAGAGACTTCAGATTTGGAACTTAAGCTCGCCTAATCCCTAGGCAGTACAAGTTTGTTTCCGATTTTCGATAACTCTTCCCGTTTCCGATATACACATGGGATCGATAACAACAAAATCTTGAATTTGGAAAACTTTGAGATGCAATTTGAATTATAAAACAGAATAATGACAATCTGTGAATTTTTATTGAAATTTGTGAAGAAACCGGAGATATGGGACATTGAAGTTGTGTATGCAGTATGCAGTATGTGCGTACGTACATACACACACACACACATATACTTGCAAGCACTGACTGTACGCGTGAAGTATAGGGATCAGGGTATCGTCTAGTCGGGATTCCTCGACTAGAGCCTTCTTACTTGTTATATGTACATTCTCTGCCCCATAGCTGTAAAGTGCGGCGCGCAGATCTTTCATGTAGCTCCTATTGAGTTTTTTTTGGCTTCCTTCCTTTTTTTTCTCGCCTTTTTTTTCTGCCAGTGAGGCTCGTGACCCTTTACCCTTATCGGTCGGTGACTTGCGTTTTCTCTCTTATTACATTCGTTGGTTATGGTGACTTGTTCATCTGTAGTTAGCTTGTTGAGTTTAGCCTATTAGTAAATGAACATGTAGGCCCCACAAAATCACTAAATTTACACTCTTATTTATAGTTAACTCACTTGCACCGCTGTTTTATAACATATAATCCGATCCACTATCACAGCTTGCGGAGTCAGATATATGCTGCTCTCTTGCACTTTTGGCCTTCAAAATTTTTGACCGTCGCAATACGAGGTTAGATCAGGGTTAATGAAGCAGATCAACCTTGATTTTCATGCACATAGATTTGGAAATTTATTTAAAAGAATGCGTGCGCTTTTCTCTCATCTTTTTATATCACCAAATTCCAAGCTTTTACAATAACAAAGCATTTCGCCGCGCTTGCGCAGGGTTACTTTGCATGCAGCGCCCCCTATCGTGCCGATCCCCCAAGGCTGCCATTTAACGTTGTGATGCTACTGCCCTTACAAGTAATGTAATTTAAGCTGGCCGCGAATTTTGAATCTTTACATTATGCTAATAATTATTATTTTCTGCACCTACACCGTTCATCACACAGATTTGAAACATAAGCTCGCCTACACCCTAGGCAGTTTTTTTTTCGATTTTTTATAACTCTTCTCTTTTCCGATATACACAAGTGATCGATAACAACAAATTCTTGAACTTTAATACGGATTTTGAACCATAGGATAAAATAATAAAAATCTGTGAAAAATCGGTTGAAAATACAGGAGATATGGAACATTGAAGTTAAGTCAAGTACACGCAACTCAGCGTAATTGTGGATGCGAACTCTACTTCCACCTTGAAAAATTGCTTTACGGAAAGGACGGTGTGGCCAGGAAATAAAAATTGCGCGAAACAAAAATTACATATCTTCGGGTTTGCTTGGCGCTATACCAAATCGGTTCTGCACACACGATCATCGACCATAGGACGGTGTTCAAGAGCAGTTGGGGCTTCTGCCTTCGGCCCCTTGTGTTAAGCAACATTCCCGTGAGAACTCTTCCTGTTCTGGCTACCTCTCTGGATATCTCATCAAGGTTTTCAAGGAAGCAGAGCCTCTTATCCAGCTGAGTAGCAAGTATATGTATATGTGTTAGAACGCGTATACTGCATACTTCACTTAACTTAACGACGTTGTCAAGTTTTGCAAATTAAAGATTTTATTTTTATTAAACGAAGATATTTACGGTCAGTACATTCAAGTGTCCCAATGATAAAAACCAAGCACCGGCTTGTTAACGCGCGGGCCCAAGCACAAAGCGATTAACTTTCTACCTGACCGACCGAGGGGCGGACCGCGTAGAGTGCGGTTACGAAGATCGCGAAACATGTAGAGAGGCACTATGTTTTAAGTAGGAAATATCGTTATATATTATGTTGTTATATGATAGCATAGTTAGAGTCACAAGCTTGAAGAGATGGATGTAGGTAAAAAATTTATAATATATATTTCTGATGAGAACTGCAAAGCTAATTTTGGTTGATAAGTTCCGAAGAATCAATCAATAAGTTTGTGGAAAAAGGTTGTTCCTAGCATCAGAAAGAGAAGGAAAATTTATAAGTAAAATTCTACTACGGTAAGAAGGTAAGTAAGTGTTATTATCCCAGTTAATACCTCTGTTTTCAAAGAGCAGAAATGTTTTTTGCACCGATTCTATTCTATCCTGATGAATCTTGTATTTGCTATACCATATAATTTTGTTAATACCTCACACACAGCTTGTTTTATTCCATTTCAACATCAACCGGTCCTTATTGAAAGACCTTTTACAATTGAAACTGGAGCTACCCTATCTTGTAGAACCTCAATGCAATATAAACCAAATGCGCGGAGGACAGTTAGGGTAATCTCTATAGCAGAGGCAAAGACATAAGGCCGATAAGCCTCACATCTTTCCTGCAAAGACTTTGGCAAAGCTAGTGGACAATCAAAAATGAGCAATTTTTTGTTAACACATGGATATACACGTATAATGTTCGTAACTAAAAAACTATAAAGGAGTTTTTATAGTTTTTTTTGGCAACACGGCGCACTGAAAAATTAAAAGTGCTTCACCTAAGCAGTCAGAGCTTTCGCATTGTTTTTATGGAGCATAGATTTAGATGATCTATAAACATGTTTTATTTTACTTTGTCATTAGTGAAAACACTAAACATACTCTTTCTTAGAATGGGTGCAAGTATATTGTGGTGCAAGAACAAAGCATAGGCTCCGCAAAATATTTGTCACCAGAACAGATATGTACTTAAATCGGTAAGTTATAGATCTCTTGTAAGGTGAAATGCCTAGTAGTAATAAATGTTCAGAGCCTCAAGTGGAAGAAACCTTAGCTTAATAAGCTTAAGGGCTCCAACAGGTAGAAATTGAGGACTTCTTAAAATATACTTATGTGAATGTAGGATTGGTAAGTCTAGCAGCTGATGCCGATAACTATCTATAAAGTCTTATATTAAGTTGTAACAATCGATAGTATATTGTGGTACGCAACACTAAAATATGTATCAAAAGAGTTGTACCTGAACCGGCAAAGCGTAAGTCCGTACAATTTAAGAAATTGAAAAATGTCTACGCATATAATGACATATGTTCGCTCAATGTAACGTTTTAGTTATTATTTTATAAATGAATCAACAAAGCCGAGAAGTTGCTTTTCAAAAAATCAGTCCTACAATTTTTAGGGGCTCAACTGGGATGAACATAAAGATGAATACAGCGAACAAAAAACAAAAAGTAATAATGAAATTCGGTGACGAAAAGTGGGTTTTAAAGTTGTTAACAAAAAAAAAAAAAAAAAAACTCTCTTTCTTTCTCTTCGGTCGACCCAATCGACTGATCCTGGACGCTTGCCTGGGACTATTGATCACATTACTTCAGGCAACGTCCTTCATGTGGCCCTAAAGGCGCTCCACTTCCCACTCGTTCACATCGGACTTGAACACGCTCTGGGCTCGTTCCAGATTGGCTTTCTTTATTTTCAGGATTCTCTGCGCGTGTTAAGCTACGACCCCAATTACTCTCCGTTTGAAGCATAACGTCTACTATGATGTCCCTGTTTCTGTCCCTGTTTCCTGCTTTAGTGTCAGGCGCTGCCAGTTCCAATAGTGACAACCAAATAACGTGTGCTCTGCATTGTCGCTGCATCCGGGGCAATACAGACAGTCGGGCGATGCATCCTTTACCATTTGGTGAAGGTAGTGCCGGAAGTAACCATGTCCCGACAAGGTATGTGTAATGTAGTTATCTACCTCATAATGCTTTCTATTGATCCACGGCTCCACGTCTGGTGATAAGGCGCGCAGTCCATCTCCCCCCCCCCTTTCCCCCACCCAATAGTTCTGCCATGCGTGTGTTGGCTCTCTCCTCCTGGGTAGCATTTTCCCCTTCTGCACTTCTTCTTAAATCATCCGACGCTTCTTAGCCACGAAGGTGTATTGGTGCCACCCCAGCGATCACCAACACAGCAGGCTCCGAGACCGTACGATAAGCCGAAGCTACTCTCAAAGCCCCCTTTCGTTGAACTTGTGCGAGCCTCTGAGATGATCGTTGGTATCATTTTTTTGGTCAGGACAACCACTTCTGTCTTGTTCAGCGCCAGTGCTAGCCTTTGTTCCACAATTCAACTTCCGACAGCCCTCATCACTTGGTTGAGTTTGAGCTGTGCTCGTTGCAGGTCTCGTTGCTGCTACCAGCGTAGCAACGTCATTCGCATACCAAACCAGGTACGTCTCCTCTGGCATTTCCAGTGGGAGAGGGTAATCGTAGGTGGCGTTTCAAAGATCCGCTCCTAGTATAGATCCCTGCGCCGCCCCTGCCGTGACCACCTTTCTGCGGATGCCTTCTCGGGTCTCATAAGGTAGGTCGCGCTGCGCAAGGAAGGCGTCGATTATTCGGAGTAGATACGCTGGGACAACGAAGCTGTGCTCCAGAGCCTCCATCATATCTGTCTATTTCGCCAAGCTAAACGCATTTTTTACGTCGAGAGTCACCAGAAGTACCAAGCGACGCGAGGACCGCTTATGGTTTTCGGCTCTTTCCACTGCTGCAACTACATCAAGGTCAGCGTCACTGGTGGACCGGCCCGCCCTTAACACGGCGTTGCGGATTGCTGCTGTTAACCTGGACTTAATCAGCTTCTCAATCACCTTTCCCGGTGTAGCAAGCATACACAACGGGCGGTAGGACGATGGAGACTCCATATCGCCCTTTCCTTTGCTGATGAGCAACAGCCTTGCAGTTTTCCAACACGAGAAGAAAACTCCATCAGCTAGGTAGGCATTATACATGCGTAGTAGAAGTCCTGGTGGTAGACCAGCTTCAGGGCCTCATTCGGTATTCCATCCGGGTCAGGTGCCTTCGTATCCTTCATCGTGAGAATCGCTTTTTCTTCCTGGGTAAAGAGTTGGATTACTACCATCTGGCTCCATCAATACGGCGTAGCGTGTGACACTTTCTGAGCAGGTTCCGCTATCGATGGTCTCCACCAGTAAACGTGCTTTTCCCGTAGCGGGACATTGAAGTCTCACAGGCCGCTCTGATAATAATCATGGGTGAAGTAGCCAGTGTTTCTGCAGCTGTTTCTCAATTTCTTGCAGCACCCCTCGCTAGTTCCCTCTCAAAAAACTCGGTCCTTAGCCGCACTATGTTCCATTTGACGAATGATGTGGAAGTCACCCTCTGGTGGGCACTACAGTTGTTAACATCAAACACGATGTAGTCTTCAATGACTTGCCATTCCCGAATTAACGGCCCGAGGTTCTCCGAGGCGAATGAGACATCGGGAATTGTTTCCCCATATTCCTGAAAGTCGCTGAAAGTTCGTCACGTTCCTCTCATTTAAAACCAGAAGGCCAGCTTTCGCTACCATTTCGATAACGTGCTTACCCCGGGCATCGCGGGCATACCCCATTCCAGCGACCTCGCGTTAAAGTCCCTGGATACCACTTTTCATCCTGAGGCCGCCATTACCGCGTGTGCCAGGCCCTCAAGCTGTGCTCTGTAGCTTTGGATCGGCTGATTCGGCGTGAGATAGCAACTGAAAAAAGTCGTCATCCCACACCACACCCAGACAAACCCGTTGCTTCGACCGTGAGCGGCAACATGTGCCTTTCCGGGTTCCAACACCCAGACGGCTTCAGTACCGAGTAGATCTGAGTACCAAGAAGAAGGATCCCTTCTCCGGTACTGCTTGCTTAACAGAAAAGGTCGACCCTCCTTGAACGCTCAGCAGTTTCCGGACCCTGTTCTGTATTCAAGGATGTCCGCTTCCGCATTCGACAGTTAACCCATCCAACGTGGATCTTCCCGCGTCTCAGAACGTAAGATGCGTTGCGCGTACTCATTTCAACTACCACAATCTGTTGCCCTCTCATAGTCCTCAGAATTAGACCAATCTCCCCGATGTTGGGCATATCGTGCTTAAGGGCCTCTTTTATATCGGCTACCTCTGTGCGGCAGTCAGGATCCCGGATCTCTACAGCGCACTTGGGCTCTAAACAGGACACCGCTGCCAGATCCTTGAGCGCCACCGCAATCGAGTTGCGGAAGACACCAATGTCCTTGGCGCAAGCTCCAATTTCCACACGGACACCCCCAGTTCGAGTCTCCCGGATGGTCCTTACCCGGACTCCTGAGCTTTCCGGGATCACCTTAGACCTTTCCCTTAGAATATCAGCGTAAGACCGATGCCCCTCGGTTCCGTTGGTGCCTTGAAACGACCACACGCCAGGGTTGATATAAACCGTCTTGATGCGTTTTATTACGTTCAGGCCCGCAAGGCTCGATGCTAAGCGCTTTTCTGTGGGCGTCGCCATCTTCTTTGCTTCCTCCTCAAGGCCCATCTTAGCTTTCCTGCAGGACTGCATGGTCAGGAAGGCATTCTTCAGAGTTGCAAGAACAAGTTTGATGTCATATTATGTGGTCTTTTGCCTATTTGCTGTCGCCTTCATCTTGGCTATGGCTTCCAGGCACCGTGTTATATGCAACTCTTCCTCACTCTGTACCCGCGCAATTTGCGAAATCACAGAGGGAATGTGCTCCTCGGTCTCCACACTATGTTTGTCGCCATCCCCATCCAATATGATAGCTGTTCGCCCAGTCGGGTTGGGTTGGGCTGGTACAGGTAAGGATTATTATTATTATTAACGGCAAGGGAAAAGTAACATGATGAAACCTTAAGTGAATATTTCTATGCAATGAAGAACATTGAAAATCAGGGTAAGCTGGACGAAGAAACTTTATTGAATTACAAAATAGAAGGAATTCCAGATTCAAAGCAGAATAAAAGTTGCTTTTGTCATGCGACAAATCTTATTGAGTCCAAACAAAAAATTAAGATTTATGAAAGATTTTGTTCCAGTAATGAGCCCAATCAAAGGCCAAAGTCTGACAATAATCATGTCAGGAGCAATCCAGCGAGGCGTTGTTTTAAATGTGAAAACGATCACTTTGCAAAAGAATGTAAGAAAGAACGATTAAATATTTTTGAAATGCAATAAAGTAGGACACAAGGCAAATCAATGTGAAGGAAAAACATTTGATTAACAAATTAGGAAGGAATCAGCAAGTCTGCGGAACAGTTGTTGTCAGTCGATATAAGTAACAAGTTGACTCCAGAAGTGGATAAGCTAGAGCAGCCGAAATAAAGTCTAGTTGAAATAAAAAAAATCTCCGATGAAATTCCAGTCTGTTAGAGACCTAGAAGTTTATCATACGTAGATAATGAAGAAGTTGTTATAATTCAATCAGAAGACGAAGAGGAAGGTCTTAAAAAATTACTGAAAGTCTTTAACGTGGCACAGGTGTCAGATATATCTATGTCGTAAGGTGAAATTTCTCGGCGAGTAAAACCTTTAGAAGAAAAGACGTCAGCGCAAGATAATTTTCGGTCCTCGAGATAAGAAAGCACTACAACGCTTATCTTGGGCTTAACTTTTTATTTTTGTAGGTACGTAAAAGATTTTGCTTCCAGTGCCAGACAGTTGACTAATTTGGTAAAAAATAAAGTTACATTTTAAATGGAAAAGAAAAAAACCGTAAGTCATAATAAATCAAGAAAGCCAGAAAAGCAGTATAGCATCAACAATATGGTTGCCATAAAGCGATCCCAATTTGGAGCTGGACTAAAACAGAAGGGGAAGTTTCTTGGTCCCTATGTTGTGTAATTTAAATTGAGTCGTGGACGGGACAATGTAGAAAGTAAGGTGACTTTGACCGACAAATACGAACTCGATTGCTAAAGATATGAAGGCTTGGAACCCATTATTCCGGACAAATAATTTGATGGAATGCAGAATGTAAGATTGGCAACTCTAGCCGATATCGATAGATTAGCTCTAATAATCGATAGTATATCGAAAATATTTATAAAAGCAGCTGTAACTGAACCATCACAGCACATAAAGAAGGCGACGAAGGGACCATATTAAAACAAAGGCGAGTATGTGTGTGTGTGTACGCACATACTGCATACTGCATACACAACTTCAATGTCCCATATCTCCGGTGTTTATTATCCGATTTCAATAAAATTTTCACAGATTGTCATTATTTTGTTTAATAATTCAAATTGCATCTCAAAGTTTTCAAAATTCAAGATTTTGTTGTTATCGATCCCATGTGTATATCAAAAACGGGAAGTGTTATCGAAAATCGGAAACAAACAAATTAGGCGACTTAAGTTCCAAATCTGGAGTCTCTAGCTCTTATAGTCTCTGCGATCGACGCGTTCATACATACGGACGGACAGACGGACATGGCTATATCGACTCGACTGTTGATGCTCATCAAGAATATATACACTTTAGGTCGGAGATGCTTCCTTCTGCCTGTTACATACTTTTGCACTAAAAATTTTTAATGGAATCAGGGTATAAAAATAATGTCAGAACTATGATTAACTTTATTTTCTTGATTCACCCGACGTGGCTCCCATGTCCTAAATGTCATTTAAGACATTTTTAAAAATATTTTCAACTGTTTTAAAACTTTTCAGTTTTGTGTAAATAATTCCCTCGAGGGAGAGGTGGATTTTATTTTAGAAAAAGCCATTGTAAACAAAACAACTGTCAGGGGAACCCTACGGAATGCCATTAGATATGTTTTTATTTATTTGGTACCCCAAATACAGAATTCATCAGGAAAGATTAGAATCGGTGCAAAAACAATTTCTGATTTTTGCTCTTAGGGGTCTTCCCTGGGATACTGACATTAATTTACCTTCGTACAGTAGTAGACTCCTACTAATAAATTTGCCATCCCTACCCGATCGCAGAAAAATGCTAAGTGTAGTTTTTTTACTCAAACATATTAATGGTGAAATAGATTCTTCGGAACTAGTAGGCCAAATAAGTTTTGCTGTTCCGATTAGACCTACCAGAAATTTCTTACCCATTTCCCTTCAAACTTACAACACTAACTATGCCATACATAACCCCTTCCGAATCCTATGCTCAATATAAAATGAGCTCTCCAAATTATTTGATGGTTCCACTTCTAGTGTCTCGCTTAAAATAATAGTTTTGTATCATTTGTCTATATGTTCGCGATCATCATAATCGTACGCTAAGCGATGTGCCCCTCGGTCGGTTGGGCGGGAGGTGGGTTGCTAAATGCTTGGGTCCGTATAAAAGTCAACGGGCTTTTATTATTTCGAAAAGTATACTCAGAGAAGAGTTTAGTGATATAGGTTTCTAACTATTTGGGTTGTGACCTGGTTTCAATGGCTACGATATGGGTACGACGATTGACCAACTGTATAAGTATTGGCCGTTATGTTTGGATATGTTTGTATTACCTGTTAGAACTTAGGATCTAGCGGGTAGATGTTTTGGAGAAGTATATATAGGGTCTTTCAAATGGCGCGGGTAGATTTTGGCGGTACGTGGCGGCCATTTCGTTTTAGCTACAGCTGTTCAATATTTTTTTTATTATTAATTTGCTCATGCCAAATCATCATGGAAAGTTAAACGATTGAAAAGCCCGTACAAATGATAAAACTTTATTATCAAAATAAATGTTCTTTACAACGTTCAAGCGTTGCGCGAATTTCGCCCATTTTACGGTAGACGTGGTGGCCTTTCACAGTCGACTCTTCAACGTTTTGTGACCAAATTTCAGACCACCTGTAAACAATCAGCCAACTCCCGTACGCTAAAGGAACGCAAGATCGGCCGAGAACATCAGCGAGAACATTCCGAGGCAGTCGATTTACCGCCGTGCACAAGAACTCGGTCTTTCGCAGACTTCAACTTGGCAAATTTCACGTCGGGACTTGGGCCTACACCCGTACAAGATCCAACTGACCCAGGAGCTTAAAGTTCATGACCATAGACAACGCCATTTGTTCGCTACGTGCCACACAGCGGACGCCACGATTAACATTCAGCATGAACGATTTGAGGGTAAGGTTTTCTCTCGCAGGGGTGATGTGAATTGGCCACCAAGATCATGCGAATTGACCCCGCTAGACTTTTTCTTGTGGGGTTTCTTGAAGTCGCAGTTCTATGCAAATAAACCGCAATCGACCGATGCCCTAAAGGTGAACATAACACAGGCAATCGCTCAAATGCAGCCCGATCTATGCCACCATAAGCAGCCGAGTCAGGCATTTGCATGATGTCATATTCCATACTTAATGGCATACATGGGCCTTTTAAATAAAAAAATTATTTTGTTAATACCTCACACACAGCTTGTTTTATTTCATTTCAACATCTACCCGCCCTTATTGAAAGACCCTGTAGATGTTTTGGAAAAGTTCTTCTTGAGTCAGCCCATATTTTATCGGGGATGGATAAGGGGTTGATACCGATCATTTTTCTGCAGATAATTCTTTGGCTTAGAGGTATATACGCGTTAAATATTGTGTTTTTTGAGCCAAGGAAATAAAGCGTCGCAAAGAATGAGTAAATTTAGCTTAAAATATGCACATGGGCAAGGTTCAATTGAACTATTTAATGTACATAGGATACTTTTATTTTATGTGTGTGTGTTTAGCTAAATAATTAACTGAATAAAAGCGGTGTCAAGTGATTAAGATTGTGTTGATTTTATGGTTTGATTATTTGATGCTAAAATGGAAGAGATCATTAATGATTTGGGGTTTTCTTCGTTGGTCAAGGCTTTTTCAGATGTTTTGAAGCAACTGGTGGTAGGTCGTGAAAAACAAAATACACTTTATGGTATTGTAATTTTTGTTAATATAGTTTTTGGACTATCCCCTAGCAACGAAAATATGGTCTTAGGCTTTTAGGGTAAATAAGTATTTTTCTTTTTGTCGTTAATTTCAGATATCACCCGTGCCCGCTAGGACCTTGAGTAAGGCAGTTATTCGCCTGACCGTGCTTTCTCGTCGTTCCCGTTAAATGTTGGAAACCAAGTGTATTCAGCGTCCTATTGTTAAAGTGTTTCATCGACTTCGCCACCTCTCAAGGTAACGATGTGGTGGTACCAGCCTCTCAACCTACATTGAGTCGTTAAGCACACGGTGAAGAAGTATATAAGTTTAAAAGACTTAGCAGCACCTATTTTACGATTTGAGTTTTCCATTCCTTAAATTTGTGTTTTCGAAACATAATTCATTCGAAAAATAAAATTTTGAAATTTCATGCGATGATTAAAATAAAGGGACAAAACTAAATACAACTAAGAAGGTTTTAGTCGATAAATCCCGACCAGACGATGCCTTGAATCCTGTGCTTAACGCGTCGAGTCACTGCTTGCAAGTATGTGTATGTGTTCGCGTTTACTGCAACTTGAGTTAACTTAAATATAGCATATCTTCGGTGTTTTTCAACCGATTTCAATAACTTAACAAAAACAAAGGCTATCGAGAAATCCCTACAAGAAGATACCCTGAACCCTTTTCTTCAAGCGTACAGTCAGTGCTCGCACATTTGATTTATTTTTAAACTCATTTACATGTTGTATGAACGCGTCGATCTTAGAGACTATAGGAGCTGGCGACTGTAGGTTTGGAACATAAGCTCGTCAAAGCCCTAGGCAGTACAAGTTTGTTTCAAATTTTCGATAAATCGTTCCGTTTCTTATATACAGATATACGGCGTTTAGAACATTAGACGAAATAATGACTATCTGAAACACCAATAATCTGGAACATTGAAATTAAGTTTATAACAAGGTTTTTTTTTATACCCTGATCCCATTAAAAATGGGAAAAAGGGTATAATGGTTTTGTGCAAATGTATGTGCAGAAGGAAGCATCTCTGACCCTGACCTCTGATCAGCATCAACAGCCGAGTCCATATAGCCATGTCCGTCTTTCCTCCGTTCGTCTGTATGAACGCGTCGACCTCAGAGACTATAAGAGCTAGAGACTCCAGATTTGGAACTTAAGCTCGCCTTATCCCTAGGCAGTACAAGTTTTCTTTCGATTTTCGATGACTCTTCCCGTTTCCGATATAAACATGGGGTCGATAACAACAAAATCTTGAATTTGCAAAATTTTGAGACGGCATTGAAACATCAAACCAAATAATAACAATCTGCTTAATTTTTATTGAAATCGGATAAAAACCACTGGAGATATGGGACATAGAAGTTGTGTATGCAGTATGCGCGTAGAAACACACACACACACATACTTGCAAGCACTGACTGTACGCGTAAAGTATAGGGATCAGGGTATCGTCTAGTCGGGATTTCTCGACTAGAGCCTAACTTATTTTTTTAAATGTGTTAAAAAAACACATGTACATGTACATTTATTGTTTATATTCTGACTTCTGTGGTTGCTTTGCAGTTTTCTTAAAGTTCGTCGCTGCAGGTAAACATGTTGTTGAAAAGCTTTTTTGAAAATATGGAGCAAGCCCTTCCTGTCTGCAAGGTAATCGATGTATCCAATTTTTATATATATACATATGTATGTGTGCTGTCTCCAAATGAGTAACCATCTTTTTATCCATGATCCGAACACAGAAACACATCTACAATGGGTAGCAAAAATATTCGTTTAAAGCACTGACGGACATGGCTATATCGACTCAACTGTTGATGCTAATCAAGAATATATATACTTTATGGGGTCAGAGATGCTTCCTTCTGCCTGTTACATACATTTGCACAAAACCAATATACCCTTTTTACCCATTTTTAATGGGATCAGTGTATAAAAAGGTCAACACTTGACCTTTTAGTAAAAAAGGTTAAGAGTTTGAATTCTTAAATGTCATAACGGCTAACGTCGAGTTAGTTACCTATAAACTTCGTAATTGATCTGTTGTGTATGGAAATTTTACTGTGTTTCTGAAAGTGATTGTGTGTAGAAATTTTCTGTGTGTTTCTTTACGTAATTGTATAATAGTTGTTGTGCGTGTTAATTTTTTTGAACTTTTTCATATATCTAATAGTCTTTTTCAAGACTTTTTTTACGATTCAAATTAATATTTGTTTAAGATTCATATATCTTTATTGTTTTTGACAGCTTTATAGACATTAACTATTTTTTACAGCCTTATATACCAATCATTTTTTTCCCCATACTCAGATGACAACATTTTGATTAACTATGCCTAAGACAATCAGCAGCGAGTTGGTCTTAGACAGTTAGGTCCAACCCAAACTATACAGAGCAGGAGAACGCGAATAAAATACTTTTTCAAAGAGAGCGCAGAGATAATGAAGAATTTAGACAGTTTGAGAGGATTAGGAAAAGGGAACGTCAATAGTTAAATAGAAGTAACAATATAGTTATGCAACAGAAAAAATTAGGTAATACTTCGCGTCGGTCGAGGCGCCGACGAGACCCTGCATATAGGGCTGACGAAAAAGGACAGAACATTCCGCGTCGATCGGGGCGCATACAAAACCCTGTTTAAAGGGCTGACGAACGGCGACAGAGCACTGTAGAGAACCGTCGAACTGCTATTAAAAAAAGAATTTTAGAAAGGTCAAGAAAAAAGAGATAGTGGGCGCATGTTAGGGACAATCCAGTTCGTAAGTTGATTGAGCAGGCGCGGAACACAGGGGAAGTGTTCGCCTCTTAGCAAGAGAAGCAGCAACTTATGCTTATATAAATTTGAAGCAAAGAGTTAGCCAGTACAGAAGCAATCCCGAAAATAGGTTAGCCGAAAATAGTCGCAATGCGAGCCAGAACATAACATAATTATAATAATAATAGTCGCATTTAATAGATTTGTAAAGGTTTGCATTTGTTGCAAAGGTTTATGTGGTAGAAGGTAAATGCAGTGAGGCAGACAGCAGAGATATTTTAAGTCTTTCTACACATTTCCGTTCCTGCAATAATATTTATTTTTTGCAAGACATGCAGCAGGAGCATAAATTTAGGCAAGAAACCAAAGGCTTTAATAACGAATGGCTTAGATTTTCCGGATCTTCCCGATTGTTTAAACGGCTTAACGCCTCTAGAGAAACGTCTAATTTCCCCACACTTTCCTTTTATGATTATTAAGTCTTAAGGATATGCCCGTCAAAACGAAGACAAACTTAAGCTTTGGGTCCATTCAATGCGATGTAGTGGTTTTTTTTTCAGGAATGTAAATATTTAATTAAAATTAATTACTAATAAATAATAAAACAGCATAGCTCCACGGACAAACTAAAGTATTTATTTAAAGGCTTTCAGAGACTCTGAGCATGACCTAAGCACACAGCTTGGTAATCCTTCGGGTCCTGTGGACAATATGGGCTCAATAACCCATGGATCACAAATTAGTGATCTTTCTGTAATTTCCGGTACAAAACTGCAATAAGAGCCATTAATCTTATAGGGGTAGGGCAAGACTTCTTGTTGCAGATGGAGCTGTAATTCGTTTGAAAAATTTTAGCAAATAGATCGGCAATGGCCCAATCTAAGTTGATCTTCATTTCAATGTAGAATATGTTTGATGGAAGTGTCGATGACGCTGCGACTGCGCTTCGTATTAACGAAATCTAAAAATCGTTTGGAATCCTGTTAAAACAGTAATCTACACCTAGTCAGGTAATTCCTATAACACCTGTTATTGAGGACTGAAAAACTAGGCCGAGAAATCTAGTATACAGAACAAGCTAAAGAGCTAGATTTTCTGAAACTCTTGTTAAATTAAGATTCTCGATTCTAATTCTAAAGAATTGTCCACTCTCTAGTAAACCACACAGGTTTGTTTGACCTGTTTGGCTTTTCATAAGGGACACACAAATCAAATAATGAGTTTAAAGTGTTATAAAAATACTGATTGGAGATTAATCAGTTTGGGATAAAAGCTGAGTAAGTTGTGTAAAATCGAATAAAACTCGACTTAAAGGTTTTCTACTTGGGCATAGCGTCCGCTAGATTCAAGCGATCGACAACTGAAACGTTAGTCGGTATATACTGAATAATATATAGGTTGAGATCGGGTAACGCACAATCCAGATCATGCATGTTACTAAGAGAATTGGGATATCATTAATTTGACTCAATGACATTCCAAGTAAGTTCATAAAAATTCATTCTAAGGGCGGAAGATTCGGGACTAGAAGTTCAAGTAGCTTCAGCAATATTAAAATAACCAAGAACTACAGAAAATCGCGATGGGAAAGCATGGCAGAAACAGAAAGTATAGCTGTCAAATATGCATCGTAATCAGAGTTATCGAAGAAGCATGTGATAAAAATACCAACACAACGAACATCATACTTACCAGCAACAAACTCTACGAGGGGACCCATAAGTTCCGGGACTTACGCTTTGGTGGAGAGGAAGAGGGAGTGTAAGGGAACGCATTTCTTGACCACATGTCCGTTATTTTCACGCCACTTGCGTCAATATACAAAGTTGTATCGCTGTGAGTGTATCTGTTCGCCTGTGAGGTTTTGTCTTAGTAAAACAACTTATTACATATTTGCAAATGTTGTTTCACCTCCTCCACAGTGGCAAAACGCATTACTCTCGTGTTCCCTTTTAAATCTAGGGAGCAAAAAGAAGTCACTGGGGGCTAGCTTCAGTGAGTATGGGAGGTGGGTAATCGGTGTCATGGCATTTTCGGTCAGTAGTTGCAAATATTTTGCAAAAAAAAATTAAATGGAGGGCGTGCCGAAGAATATTCCTGGTTCAGCAGCTTCCCCATTACTCGACATCATCGAACACCAAAAGCTTTTAAGGATGCACTTCCTCCACCAGTTGGACAATAAAATACTAAATACTACATACAAGCGTTCGAAACTGCTTTCACGATATGCACCGGAGCTGTCGTTGTCCTGTCACTGACCATCGGGAACAACATGTTTGCAATATGCTAAGGGGTCTTGACGGCTTCGTTTTGAAATGTGTGTTGTTAACAGTGTTAAGCAGAAAAAGGCATTGGCCACTATAAAATGCTGACATTGCGTGCAAGCCATGGACTCCGCTGCTGACATAAAGTAAAACTGTTGTTCATCAATCTTAAGGTTTAAAATATATTCGGCTGTTGTCCAAATAATAACCAATGGTGATTTGGTAAACTTGTATTTAACTGTTAAGTGGAATAAATCAACGCTTTTAAATTGTTCTTTTGGCATACAAATTGCAACACATCTGACCACCCATGGCATGGGTAAGATTATCTTTCAAAATTGAAAATCTTCTTATTTGACAAGTTCATCCATGAAGACAGAAGGCTGATTAGACGGACAGATGGACAGACGATTGGATGGATGGAAAGACGGACGGCTGGGCAGATTGACGACGGGATGGACGGCTGGATGGATGGACAGGTGGAGGCATGGACAGACGGACGAATAGACCGACGGACGAATGGAAAGACGAAAGGATGGACAGACGGGCAGATGGATACATGGATGGACAGATGGACAGACAGATGTCAACTACTCCTCTTTTTAAAACGTAGCCGTCCTCGGTCACGTCGAGATGATCAGTGACAGGATAACGACAGCTCCGGTGCATATCGTCAGAAAAGTTACGGATTCTTAAAATTCTAAAACCGAAAATCCCGCTATTATTTGGCTTATTGTGATAACTTGATTGCTCGATCGCTTGTATGTAGTATTTAGTATTTTATTGTCCAACTGGTGGAGGAAGTGCATCCTTAAAAGCTTTTGGTGTTCGATGATGTCGAGTAATGGGGAAGCTGCTGAACCAGGAATATTCTTCGGCACGCCCTCCATTTAATTTTTTTTTTGCAAAATATTTGCAACTACTGACCGAAAATGCCATGACACCGATTACCCACCTCCCATACTCACTGAAGCTAGCCCCCAGTGACTTCTTTTTGCTCCCTAGATTTAAAAGGGAACACGAGAGTAATGCGTTTTGCCACTGTGGAGGAGGTGAAACAACATTTGCAAATATGTAATAAGTTGTTTTACTAAGACAAAACCTCACAGGCGAACAGATACACTCACAGCGATACAACTTTGTATATTGACGCAAGTGGCGTGAAAATAACGGACATGTGGTCAAGAAATGCGTTCGCTTACACTCCCTCTTCCTCTCCACCAAAGCGTAAGTCCCGGAACTTATGGGTCCCCTCGTAGAGTTTGTTGCTGGTAAGTATGATGTTCGTTGTGTTGGTATTTTTATCACATGCTTCTTCGATAACTCTGATTACGATGCATATTTGACAGCTATACTTTCTGTTTCTGCCATGCTTTCCCATCGCGATTTTCTGTAGTTCTTGGTTATTTTAATATTGCTGAAGCTACTTGAACTTCTAGTCCCGAATCTTCCGCCCTTAGAATGAATTTTTATGAACTTACTTGGAATGTCATTGAGTCAAATTAATGATATCCCAATTCTCTTAGTAACATGCATGATCTGGATTGTGCGTTACCCGATCTTCAACCTATATATTATTCAGATATATACCGACTAACGTTTCAGTTGTCGATCGCTTGAATCTAGCGGACGCTATGCCCAAGTAGAAAACCTTTAAGTCGAGTTTTATTCGATTTTACACAACTTACTCAGCTTTTATCCCAAACTGATTAATCTCCAATCAGTATTTTTATAACACTTTAAACTCATTATTTGATTTGTGTGTCCCTTATGAAAAGCCAAACAGGTCAAACAAACCTGTGTGGTTTACTAGAGAGTGGACAATTCTTTAGAATTAGAATCGAGAATCTTAATTTAACAAGAGTTTCAGAAAATCTAGCTCTTTAGCTTGTTCTGTATACTAGATTTCTCGGCCTAGTTTTTCAGTCCTCAATAACAGGTGTTATAGGAATTACCTGACTAGGTGTAGATTACTGTTTTAACAGGATTCCAAACGATTTTTAGATTTCGTTAATACGAAGCGCAGTCGCAGCGTCATCGACACTTCCATCAAACATATTCTACATTGAAATGAAGATCAACTTAGATTGGGCCATTGCCGATCTATTTGCTAAAATTTTTCAAACGAATTACAGCTCCATCTGCAACAAGAAGTCTTGCCCTACCCCTATAAGATTAATGGCTCTTATTGCAGTTTTGTACCGGAAATTACAGAAAGATCACTAATTTGTGATCCATGGGTTATTGAGCCCATATTGTCCACAGGACCCGAAGGATTACCAAGCTGTGTGCTTAGGTCATGCTCAGAGTCTCTGAAAGCCTTTAAATAAATACTTTAGTTTGTCCGTGGAGCTATGCTGTTTTATTATTTATTAGTAATTAATTTTAATTAAATATTTACATTCCTGAAAAAAAAACCACTACATCGCATTGAATGGACCCAAAGCTTAAGTTTGTCTTCGTTTTGACGGGCATATCCTTAAGACTTAATAATCATAAAAGGAAAGTGTGGGGAAATTAGACGTTTCTCTAGAGGCGTTAAGCCGTTTAAACAATCGGGAAGATCCGGAAAATCTAAGCCATTCGTTATTAAAGCCTTTGGTTTCTTGCCTAAATTTATGCTCCTGCTGCATGTCTTGCAAAAAATAAATATTATTGCAGGAACGGAAATGTGTAGAAAGACTTAAAATATCTCTGCTGTCTGCCTCACTGCATTTACCTTCTACCACATAAACCTTTGCAACAAATGCAAACCTTTACAAATCTATTAAATGCGACTATTATTATTATAATTATGTTATGTTCTGGCTCGCATTGCGACTATTTTCGGCTAACCTATTTTCGGGATTGCTTCTGTACTGGCTAACTCTTTGCTTCAAATTTATATAAGCATAAGTTGCTGCTTCTCTTGCTAAGAGGCGAACACTTCCCCTGTGTTCCGCGCCTGCTCAATCAACTTACGAACTGGATTGTCCCTAACATGCGCCCACTATCTCTTTTTTCTTGACCTTTCTAAAATTCTTTTTTTAATAGCAGTTCGACGGTTCTCTACAGTGCTCTGTCGCCGTTCGTCAGCCCTTTAAACAGGGTTTTGTATGCGCCCCGATCGACGCGGAATGTTCTGTCCTTTTTCGTCAGCCCTATATGCAGGGTCTCGTCGGCGCCTCGACCGACGCGAAGTATTACCTAATTTTTTCTGTTGCATAACTATATTGTTACTTCTATTTAACTATTGACGTTCCCTTTTCCTAATCCTCTCAAACTGTCTAAATTCTTCATTATCTCTGCGCTCTCTTTGAAAAAGTATTTTATTCGCGTTCTCCTGCTCTGTATAGTTTGGGTTGGACCTAACTGTCTAAGACCAACTCGCTGCTGATTGTCTTAGGCATAGTTAATCAAAATGTTGTCATCTGAGTATGGGGAAAAAAATGATTGGTATATAAGGCTGTAAAAAATAGTTAATGTCTATAAAGCTGTCAAAAACAATAAAGATATATGAATCTTAAACAAATATTAATTTGAATCGTAAAAAAAGTCTTGAAAAAGACTATTAGATATATGAAAAAGTTCAAAAAAATTAACACGCACAACAACTATTATACAATTACGTAAAGAAACACACAGAAAATTTCTACACACAATCACTTTCAGAAACACAGTAAAATTTCCATACACAACAGATCAATTACGAAGTTTATAGGTAACTAACTCGACGTTAGCCGTTATGACATTTAAGAATTCAAACTCTTAACCTTTTTTACTAAAAGGTCAAGTGTTGACCTTTTTATACACTGATCCCATTAAAAATGGGTAAAAAGGGTATATTGGTTTTGTGCAAATGTATGTAACAGGCAGAAGGAAGCATCTCTGACCCCATAAAGTATATATATTCTTGATTAGCATCAACAGTCGAGTCGATATAGCCATGTCCGTCTGTCTGTCCGTCTGTGTGTATGTATGAACGCGATCTCAGAGACTATAAGAGCTAGACACTCCAGATTTCGAACTTAGCTCGCCTAATCTCTAGGCAGTACAAGTTTGCTTATGATTTTCGATAACTCTTCCCGTTTCCGATATACACATGGGATCGAAAACAACAAAATCTTGAATTGGCAAAACTTTGAGACACTTGAGTTTGAAACATTAAGCAAAATAATGATAATCTGTGAAATTTTTATTGAAATCGGTTCAGAAACACCGGAGATATGGGACATTGAAGTTGACTATGCAGTGTGCGCGTACACACACACACACACACATATATATATACTTGCAAGCACTGACTGAACCCGTAAAGTATAGGGACCAGGGTATCGTCTAGTCGGGATTTCTCGACTAGAGCCTTCTTACTTGTTATTGACAAACTTTCCCTAAAAGTACTTCAGTGCCAAAATTCACCATTACTTGGCTTATTTAAGCAGGTAAGCGGGTTAGGAAGTGCAAATGTTGTTTATTGAAGGTACTAGAGGTTTGTCCAAAAATCAAAGGTATGTAAAAGTTAACTTATGTTGACAACATTTAAATTTACACTTGACCGAATGATGTTTTTGTGACTAGCAGGCACAGCAGTGTTGCAGAAGTCAGCTCACAAGGAATGGTTAAAAGATGTCGATGTTATATCAGGTGTGGGATGACGACTTTTTGCAGTTGCTATATCACGCCGAATCAACCGCTCCAAAGAACGTGACGACCTTGCAGCTACCGGGATATGGGGAAACAATTCCCGTTGTCTCATTCGCCTCGGAGAACCTCGGGCCGTTCATTCGGGCAAGTCATTTAAGAGTACTCCGGTAGTGACCACCAATACATTGTGTTTGATGCTAACAACGGTAGTCCCCATCAGAGAGTGAACCCAAGGCCATTCCTCAAATGTAACATAGCGCGGCCAAGGACCGAGTCTTTTGAGAGAGAGAGCGTGGCGTGCTGCAAGGATAAAGGAGGTTTTCCAGAATAGAGAAATAGCTGCAGAAACACTTGCTTCTTCAACCATGAATATTATCAGAGCGGCCTGTGGGGCTTCCATGGAAAGGCAGCATCGCCCGACTGTCTGTATTGCCCCGGATGCAGCGACAACGCGGAGCACACGTTCTTTGGTTGTCACTATTGGAACTGACAGCGCCTGACACTAAATTAGGAAACAGGGACATAGATCACTCTCGAAAATAGTAGGCGCTTTGCTTCAAAAGAAGAGCAATTGGGGCCGTGTGGCTCCATACGCGCAGGGGATCCTGAGAGTAAAGAAAGCCAATCTGGATCGAGCTCAGTGCGAGTTCGAGTCCGAAGTGAACGAGCGGGAAGTGGAGCGCCTTTAGGGCCATAGGAAGGATCTTGCCTGAAGTTACGTGATAAATAGTCACAGGCAAGCTTCCAGGATCAGTCGATTGGGACGACCGAAGAGGAAGAAAGAGATGTTTATTTTATTTTTTATTTTTCATTTCGAAATCTGCAGTGTGAGTTTAAAAGAAAAAAAATAATTGTAAAAATAAAAAAAAAACCAAAACAAACAGATAAGACAACAATAAAGCGCGCATCAGAAAATAAATCAAAAATAAATAATTGTTAAAGTTAGTTAATAACAATTATAAATAGAACAAGTAAGATGGCTCTAGTCGAGATATCCCGACTAGATGATACCCTGATCCCTATACTTCACGCGTACAGTCAGTGCTTGCAAGTATGTGTTTGTGTGTGTACGCGCATACTGCATACTGCATACACAACTTCAATGTCCCATATCTCCGGTGTTTATTATCCGATTTCGATAAAAATTTCACAGATTGTCATTATTTTGTTTTATAATTCAAATTGCATCTCAAAGTTTTCAAAATTCAAGATTTTGTTGTTATCGATCCCATGTGTATATCGGAAACGGGAAGAGTTATCGAAAATCGGAAACAAACTTGTACCGCCTAGGGATTAGGCGAGCATAAGTTCCAAATCTGGAGTCTCTTACTCTTATAGTCTCTAAGATCGACGCGCTCATACATACACACAGACAGACAGACGGACAGACGGACATGGCTATATCGACTCGACTGTTGATGCTGATCAAGAATATATATAATTTATGTGGTCGGAGATGCTTCCTTTTTCCTGTTACATACTTTTGCACAAAACCATTATACCCTTTTTACCATTTTTAATGGGATCAGGGTATAAAAATCCTTGTGAGTCTAACCAGTGTTTAACATCATCGTTTGATTAAGCTCCCGTACGAGTACCCGATGTTCCTCGCTGTGATAATCGCAATTATATCATCTGCTCATCCTACCAGAAACGTGTCATTCGGCATTTTCGTACTGACGATTCCGTAGCTAATATTCCACAGTTTTAATTCAAATACGAAACCCTGCGTTGCTCTCGACGATGTTTGTCCGCATTCAACGACACCGATAACGATAACTGATAAGCCATAATCGACATCCGATAGCCGATAAAGAACCGATAAGCGAAAGCGATTACCGATACTGATAACCCATACCGATCAACGATTACGATAACCGATGACGTTAACCGATAACGATAGCCGACAACATATAACGATAAGCGACATCGAAAGCGACAACGACAGAAACAACGAGGATTATGTGTGGCTAGTATGATCTTAGTTATTTCTTAGTTATTTGGTCACCTCTACTGCTTAAGTCCTTGCGTTCCGAATTTGCTTTCTAAATGTCATCGAGTCTTTTTGCTTCTTAACGTAGACTTTTCCGACTCTCATTTCAATCTCGAGTAGATGGCACCTGCAGTACGTGCAAGTATATGTGTGTGTGTTTCAAGGTTTTGTTGATATCGATCCCATGTGTATATCGGGAACGGGAAGAGTTATCGAAAATCGGAAACAAATTTGTACTGCCTCGGGATTAGGCAAGCTTGAGTTCCGAATCTGGAGCCTCTGAGATCGAGATGAGAAACTTTTTCGCAATATGCTAAAGGATCTCGACGTGACCGAGGACTTCGTTTTGAAAGGAGAATTAGATACCAACTTTTCAAAATGCAAGTTTTGATTGTTATTGGACGACGATGGACATACTAGTACTAGCAAGTTCAAATGGCCCAATGATACCAAGCACCGACTTGTTAACACGTGGGCCCAAGCACAAAGCGATCAACTTTTCCCCCAAACCGACCGAGGGGCGCACTGCTCAACGTGCGGCTACGAACTTCGCGAACACGAACAGAAGACCAATTTTTTAAAAGAGCAAGTCTTACTTGTGGCACTATGTATTGAGTAGGAAATATCGTTATATGTTGCAAATAAGATCCGAAAAGGATTATTTATAGCATAGTATCAAGCTTGAAGAGATGTGGGTAAGAAATTTCTAATATTTCTGATGGGAACTGCAAAGCTGATTTGGTTGGAATCAATTAATTAGTTTGTGAAAAAATGTTAGGAATAACATTTTTTCTATGATGAGTGCAAAGAGCAGAAATGTTTTTTGCACTGATTCTATTCTATCGTGATGAATCCTGTATTTTATTTGGTATACCATTTACAAGATATGTATCTTTAAGAATTGGTTTTACAAGAGAAATATAGAAAAAGTTTTTGTTATGTAGTTGTCATCGCATTCTCTCGACCAGCGCTCAATGAATCCAAAGGCACCTTATGCTCGATTTGTAATGGAAGAGATATGCTTGTCAAACTTAAGCTTTGGGACCATAAGGACACCCAAACCTTCAAACCATTCAATGTAATCTAGTGGTTTTATTATCAGGAATATAAATATAAAATAAATTCCACTAATAATAAATAAAACAGACTCTTTCAAAATTTTTCGAAAAGAACATAGCTTTGCGGACAAACTAAACAATTTATGCAAAGGCTTGAAAAGATTCTGAGAGCACACAGATTGGTATTCCTTCAGGTTCTGATCTTTCTGCTATTGCCAGTACAAAGCTAAGTCGGCGGAGCATAAGGCCGCAAAAAAGGAATGACGACGAACCATTAATCAGAGCAAGGCTTGCTGCTGGAGGGAATTGATTGCAGACATAGAAAGAGACCCCTGGGGACTGGGGTTCAAACTTGTGACTCGGAAACTGGGTGCCCTGAAATCTGTGGAAGCTAAAGAAGCTCTGGCAGTGGAGAACTCAGTCGCCGCGCTGTTCCCACAGCACCCGACTAGGCCGCAAAGGGAATTAAGCCAGACGGAAGTAATACCACTCTTTACTCTTTACTCTTTGCGTATGACATTGCTGCACTGGTAGCAGCACGAGCACAGCTTAAGCTCAGCCAAGTGATGAGGACTGTCAGAAGTTGGATGGCGGAACATGGGCAATCACTGGCGCTGAACAAGAAAGAAGTGGTAGTCCTGACCAAGAAAGGGATACCAACGACAAGCTCAGTGAGAATCGAGAAGGCTACGGTGGGGTCAAAACCTGCGGTCAAATGCCATGGCATAATGATTTTAGGGGTCCGACTTCTAGCACACGTCGCCTCCTGATGAGCGCGGTTCAGTCAGTACTGCACAATGGGGCTGAGATATGGGCCAGATGTATCGGAAGAGGCTCGCTCAGGGTCAAGGGGGGCCTTAAAAGTAGCTTCGGCTTACCGTACGGTCTCGGAGCCTGCAGTGATAGTGATCGCTGGGGTGGCACCAATACACCTTCTGGCTAAAAAGCGGTAGATGGTTTTCTTAAGATAAGTGAAGGGTAAGGAGCGGCGGATGGTTGTCCTGAGAAGAATTGCAGGAGAAGGGAAAAAAGCTTCCCAGGAGGAGAGAGCCAACACACTTCGCGCATGGCAGAACGTTTGGAAGGGGGAAAGTAGGGGGAGATGGATTGCGCGTCTTATCACAGACGTGGAGCCGTGGACCAAAAGAAAGCATGGTGAGGTAGATTACTACCGAACAGCTTCTTTCGGGACATGGTTACTTCCGCCACTACTTTCACCGAATGGGAAAGGCAGCATCGCCCGACTGTCTTTACTGCCCTGGATGCAGCAAAAACTCAGAACACACGTTCTTTGGTTGTCGCAAATGGAACTGGCAGCGCCTGACGCTAAGCCAGGAAACGGAGGCAGAAATTACACCCGACAATGAAGTTTACGTTATGTACTGAGAGTTTTGAGAGCTAAGAAAACCGATCTGAACAGAGCCCAGAGAGAAAAAAATGAAGCAGAGGCCCTTTGGGGCCACACGAAAGGTTTTGCCCGAAATAATGTGTTAAATAGTCCCAGGCAAGCGTCCAGAGTCAGTCGAGTGGGTCGCCGCCTGTCCATCCATCCAGCCGTCCATCCGTCCGACTGTTTTAATGTATGAACTTGTCAAATAAGAAGATTTTCAGTTTTGAAAGATAAACTTATCCATGCCATGGGTGGTCAGATGATTTTGCAATTTGTATGCCCAGAGAATTATTTAAAATCGTTGACTTATTCCACTTAACAGTTTAATATAATTTTACCGAATCACCATTGGTTATTATTCGGGCAACGGCCGAACGTATTATAGTCCTTAAGATTGATGAACAAAAGGTTTACTTTAGTCAACAATGTAGCAGTATGAAACATTTTATAGTGCCCAATTCCCTATTCTGCTAAACACTGTTAACTACTGCTCGATCACAACCTACATTTATTCAGAATCAGACCACCATCGTTGAAGGAGTCGATCACTTCACCTTAAACCATGCAGCCGAGTTCATCAATTTCGGACGACCGATTTTACAAAACTTACTCAGCTTTGATCCCAAACTGATTGACCTCCAATCAGTATTTTAAAACCCTGAACCCTTTAAAAATGGGTAAAACGGGTATCATGGTTTTGTGGAAGGTATGCAACAGGCAGAAGGAAGCATCTCCGACCCCATAAAGTATATATATTGATCAGCATCAACAGCATATAGCCATGTCCGTCTGTCCGTCCGTCCGTCTGTCCGTCCGTCCGTATGTATGAAAGCATCGATCTCAGAGACGATAAGAGCTAGAGACTCCATATTTGGAACTTAAGCTCGCCTAATCCCTAGACAGTACAAATTTGTTTTTCGATTTTCGATAACTCTTCCCATTTCCGATTTACACATGGGATCGATAACAACATAATCTTGAATTTGGAAAACTTTGAGACGGCATTTGAAACATTATGCAAAATTATGACAATCTGTGAGATTTTTATTGAAACTGGTTAAGAAACACCGGAGATATGGGACATTGAAGTTGTGTATGCAGTATGCAGTATGGGCGTACACACACACACAAGCCTTTGCATACATTTTTTAGTTTGTCCGCAAAGCTATGTTCTTTTCGAAAAATTTTGAAAGAGTCTGTTTTATTTATTATTTGTGGAATTTATTTTATATTTATATTCCTGATAATAAAACCACTAGATTACATGGCATGGTTTGAAGGTTTGGGTGTCCTTATGGTCCCAAAGCTTAAGCTTGACAAGTGTATCACTTCTATTACAAATCGAGCATAAGGTGCCTTTGGATTCATTACGCGCTGGTCGAGAGAATAGAATCGGTGCAAAAAACATTTCTGCTCTTTGCACTCATTATTAATGGACGTAGATGTACTAACAGACAGTACATTCAAGTGGCCCAACGAATACCAAGCACCGGCTAGTTAACGCGAGACCCACGCACAAAGCGACCCACCTCCCGCCCATCCGACCGAGGGGCGCACCACGTAGCGTGCGGTTACGATGATCGCGAACATGTAGACAAATGACATAAGACAATTTTTTTTAGTAAGCATGCAGAAGTGGTTCTAGTTATTAGGTGGGAAAGATCATTGTATAATGAACATAAGATCCGAAAAGGGTTATGACTAGCAGACTAGTTTGAATAACAAGCATGCAGGGCTATGGGTAAAAATTTTTTACTTATATAGTTCTAATGGGTACTGCAAAGTTTATTTGGTTAATAAGTACGGGGGAATCTATTTCACCATGTATTAATTTAATAACAAAGGTTATTGCTAGCATAGTTCTACGATTAGTAAGAGAGGGAAGATTTATTAATAAAAGTATACTGTGTAAAAGTAAGACCCCGAAAAGCAAAGAGCAAAAATTGTTTTTGTAGAGATTCTATTCTATCCTGATGAATCCTGTATTTGAGATACCATATACAAGATCCATATTCGAGAATCGGTCGAACAAGAGACATATACAGAGTTTTTGTTATGTAGGGGTCGTCGAATTCCTTCGACCAGCGCTTAATGAACCCCAAGGCACTTGATGCTCGATTTGTGATTGTCGCAATATGCTTGTCAAACTTAAGCTTTGGGTCCATTAGGATACCCAGATCCTCAACCAAATCAATCCGATCAAGTGGTAGGTTATCCAGAATATCGATATTAAAAAAAGGCATTCGCCTATAAAAAGACATAACTTTACATTTACTGCAATTGAGATGCAGTAAATTTACTCTGCACCAAGTTTGAAAATTGTCTAAGTCACTTTGCAGTCTATGACCAGACAGAAGATTTGCAGCTGGCATGCATAATTTCACATCATCAGCATACATCAGCACCCGTGAGTGGTTTATTACGGACGGAAGGTCGTTTATAAAGAGTGTAAATAATAAAGGTCCAAGGTGACTCCCTTGTGGAATACCAGAAGTGACTTGGACCGCTTTAGAAACTGAGCCATTAAAATAGACTCTCTGAGTTATAAAAGTTAAGTAATCTGAATCCAAAGAATAAGATTATTGGGAAAGCCCAAAAGTTTAAGTTTATGTATTAAAAGGACTGAAATCGGTGTAAATAACTTCAGTTTGCAATTTGTCTACAAAGCCCTTAATAACAAATGATGTGAATTCTGGTAAGTTAGTAGTGGTAGATCTTTGTTTCATGAACCCGTGCTGGCACGGTGAAATCATAGATTTACAAAGATGTTGAAGATGAGAGGTTATTATTTTCTCAAAAATCTTAGGAATTGCAGACAACTTGGAGATACCCCTATAATTTTGAGCATTATATTTGGTTCCTTTTTTGTGCAAAGGAATTATATACGACTCTTTCCAAATTTTTGGAAAAGTGCATAGCTCCACGGACAAACTAAACAATTTAAGCAAAGGTTTTAAAAGATCCTGAGCACAGTACCTAAGCACACAGCTTGGTATTCCATCAGGTCCTGGAGAAAATGTGGGCTTAATAACCTGAAGATCACAAAGAAGTGAACTCTCAGTGATTTCCGGTATGAAAATGCAATTTGAGGCATTTAGCCGATAGGGGTAAGGCATGACGACTGGGTTGAAAACAAGGGCTATAAGTCGTTTGAAAAAATTCAGCAAATAGATCGGCAATGGCCTGATCTGAGTTGGCTTTCATTTTTTCAAAGAATATGTTTGATGGTATAGTCGATGACTTGCGTTTCGCATTAACGAAATCAAAAAACGTTTAGGATCCTGCTGAAACTGTAATCTTCACCTAGTCAGGTAATTCCTGTAACATTGGCTATTGAGGACTGAAAAATTGGAACGAGCAATCAAGTATGCAACACGTGCTAACGGAGAGCATGATTTTCTGAAACTCCTGTAGAGTTTCGATTTACGATTTTTTAGAATTGTTAACTCTCTGGTAAACCACACAGGTTTATTTGACCTGTTTGGCGTTCCATAAGGGACACACAAATCAAAAAAGAATTTAAAGTATTATAAACAAGTAAAAAGGCTCTAGTCGAGAAATCCCGACTAGACGATACCCTGATCCCTATACTTTACGCGTTAACTCAGTGCTTGCAAGTATGTGTGTACGCGCATACTGCATACTGCATACACAACTTCAATGTCCCATATCTCCGGTGTTTCTTAACCGATCTTAATGCAAATTTTACAGATTTTCATTATTCTGTTTTATAATTCAAATGACATCTCAAAGTTTTCCAAATTCAAGATTTTGTTGTTATCGATCCCATGTGTATATCGGAAACGGGAAGAGTTATCGAAAATCAAAAACAAACTTGTACTGCCTAGGGATTAGGCGAGCTTCCAAATCTGGAGTCTTTAGCTCTTATAGTCTCTGAGATCGACGCGTTCATACATACAGGCAGACAGACGGACGGACAGACGGAGATGGCTATATCGACTCGGCTGTTGATGCTGATCAAGAATATATATACTTTATGGGGTCGGAGATGCTTCCTTCTGCCTGTTACATACATTTGCACAAAACCATTATACTCTTTTTCCCATTTTTAATGGGATCAGGGTATAAAAATACTGATTGCCACGTCCAAATTGTCAGACCCATAGAGGGTAGACCAGTCAGTCAGGGCCAACAGCCGAGTAAGTTTTGCAAAATCGGGTTTCCGAAATTGACGTACACGGCTTAAACGATTTCTACTGGGGCCTAGCACCCGGTAGGGTAAAGTGACACCTCCAACGTTGGGTGGTATAAATCTTCTGGATAAGATATGGGTTGTGATCGGGTAATGGTTGAGGAGGATGGATCCAAAACAAAAACCAGATCAAGCATTTTATTAAGAGAATTTGGGATATCATTTATTTGATTCAATGATATCCCAAGTAAGTTATTCAAGAATTCATCCTGTGCCGAGGGGGTCAGGGCACCAGAATCGGGACACGAAATTTAAGTAACTTCAGCAATATTGAAATCACCAAGAACTACAAGGAAATCGCGATCGCATGCAAGAAACGGACATAATAGCGGACAAATGAGCATTGTAAACAGAGCTATCGGAGGAAGGGGGTATATACGAGCAAGTAACAAAAATACCAACACCATTAAAATACAACTTAACAGCAACAAATTCAATATCTACAATTACTGTCTCCGAAGAATAATCAACATCAACAGCAATAAGCACACCTCCGCCACGTCGAAGCGTACGGTCTTTTCTATGGACACAGTATCTGTTGGATAGAATTCCAGTACTAAGAATGTCATGCCTTAACCAAGTTTCAGTGAAGGCAATGACATGAAAAGCAAAAGAGTAACTGTTAAGATATAAACTACTGAGTTTACTACAAATACCTCTCACATTCTGATAGCCAAGTACAAGGGAAGTTGTTAGTTTTTTGAACTATCAGAATCGAGAAGAGTTTTAGGCAAAGTTACTGGGGTGGGGGATACAATCGGAGGCCGATTTTTTTTTCTGGCAGTATATTCATTAACAATAATGTTCTCCGGCCAGAACTCTTTGCAACATATAGAGCTAAAGTCCTGACTCGAAACACCAAATTTAAAGGACGAGATATTCCAAGTATATTTAAAATTGAATTTTTCCACCGTGACGTTAGCTTTTGATTTGGCCCTAATATAGACCTTGACATCATCTGATGTCAAATCAGGGGGAAGCCTTGAAACAAGTACTTGTTTTTTATGTGCAACGGCAACAAATTTTTGGATTATATCTTCAACCGAAGATGTATTTTTGACTAATGGGATATTTGGCTCTTTAGATATATTTGGTTTGTTAGGTTGAACTACGTCAACACTACTCACCACCAAAGAGGCCGAAGGACCAGGATCAGACGAAACGACATCCATGGGGACAATCGCGTTTACATCCGGTATCTCGCTAATTTTGGGGACTGGGGCAGAAGATTTGTTTTTAATTTTATCTTTATTTTTATTTTTATTTAGGGTCTCAGTATTGTTTGGCAGACTTTCCGATATGACCGGTTCCGATGACGGCCCAACATTGGCTTTTTGCGCTTTGATGAATCACTTAAGAGATTTATCTCCTTAAAGTTTCTCTGCACAATTGAGAAATTTTCGCACAGTTTTTTTAACTGGCCGAAAACTCCCTCAAAGCCAAGCTGAGTCTCCATGAAGTTTGCCATATCTTTTTTCCGCTCCAAACAAGACCAACATGGCCACTCTAAATTTGTGACGTTCATCAAATCGGTGATGCGGCCGTTAAGACCAGCACACTTTTCATGTGCAACATTTGGCCAATAAAACCCATCTTCGTATTGGTGCGAACTTGGCAGCCCTGGTAACAACAGACAGACATATTTAATAAATTTTTGTTTATTTCGTTTATTTGAGAAAAAAAAACAAAATAAAACAAAAATAAATATATAAAAATAACGATAAATAAATGAGAGAAAAAAAAATATAATAAAAATTATTTAATTAATTTTTGAAAAACTGCTCAAAAAAAAAATTTTAGGACCACCCTGGGTTAATTTTATGATTACGCTTGTAACTACTCACAAAAACGAAAACACAAACAAAACCTACCGGCGCGAGCGCAGCAACCGAAAGCAACAACAACGGAATAATTTAAACCGGGACCAGCACCAACACAAAAGAGCGCGTGAGAGCCAAAAACGGTATTATGCACAGAGAGCACGCTCAGAAGAACTAAAAGAGAAAATACAAAAACAAAATACTAGCAGGCCACAAGCAAACTAAGCAAAAAAAGCAGTAAGCTTTGACTGCAATTCGCTGTTGTATTTTGGCACTTGCAAAATAAATGCAAATAAAATATTTAAATCAATGTTCAAAACTTGGGTTTTACACAACCGATGAAACCCAAAGTCACAACACTATTTATTTGCTCAGAGTCGCGAAATTATGATACGATTGGACGCACGAAAATTTAAAAAAAAGAAGAGCACAAAAAAAACACGTCCGTTGCTAAGCAAAGAGAGCGAGCGATATCATAGAAAAAAATTAACAAGCCGGTGTTTGGTATCCTTGGGCCATTTGAACTTACTGACCGTTAGTACATCTTTGTCCAATAACAATAAAATCTTGCATTTTGAAAACTTCACCAGTCTGTTCATCCGTCCGTCTTTCCGTTCATCCAACCTTCTGTCCATCCATCTATCCGTCTGTTTGGCAATCCGTCCGTTTGTCCATCCGTCCGCCTGTCCATCTATCCATCCGTCCACCTGTCAATCCATTCACCCATCCATCCACCTGTCCATCCAACCGTCCTTTATTCCATCCGTCCGTCTGTCTTTCCACCAATTTATCCACCTGTACATCAGTCCGCCTATCCTTCAGTCCGCCTGTCCATATATCCAGATCTGTCCATCCATCCATCTGCCCATTCATCTGTCAGTCCATCCGTCCGCCTGTCCATCCGTCCGTCTGTCCATCCGTCCATTTTTCCATCCGTTTGCGCGTCTGTCTATCCGTCTGCCTGGTCAGCCGTCCACCTGCAAAACCATCCGTTTGTCCTTCCGTCTGCATGTCCATCCATCCAGCCTTCCATCTGTCCATCCGTCCGTCTGTTCATCCATCCAATCGTCTGTCCGTCTGTCATTCTAACCAGCCGTTTGTCTGTCTTCATGTATAACCTTGCCAAATAAAAAGATTTTCAAGTTTTAAAGATAAACTTACCTATCCCAAGGGTGGACAGATGATTTTGCAATTTGTATGCCCAGAGAATTATTAAAAATCATTGATTTATTCCACTTAACAGTGTAATATGAGTTAACCATATCACCATTGGTTATTATTCGGGCAACAACCGAAAGCATTATATCCCTTAAGATTGATGTACAACAGTTTTTCTTTTTTTCAGCAGTGGAGTCCGTGGCTTGCACGCAATGTCAGCACTACGCAACATTTTATAGTATCCAATGCCTTATTCTGCTAAACAATGTTCACTTCTTTTCCTTTCAAAATGAAGCCGTCCTCGGCCACGTTGAGATCCGTTAGCATATTGCGAACGTAATGATTTCGATGAATTTTTCGTTTGTGACGTCGTCCGTTTGTCAATCTGTCCATCCATCCGTTTTTCTATCCTTCCGTCCATTTTTCCATTAATATATTCGTCTGTCCATCTGTCCTTCATTCCAGCCGTTCGTATTTCCATCTATATATCCATCTGCCCATCCATCCGTCTGTCCATCCATCCATGTTTCCATTCGTCTCTCTGGCCAACCATCCGTCTGTTCATCAGTCCGTCTGTTCATCCGTCCGCCTGTCCATCCATCCATTTTCACAGATTGTCATTATTTTGTTTAATGTTTCTTACGAACGAACTTGAACCCTCTAGTTGAGGTTATGTTCCAAATCTAGAGTCTCTAGCTTTTGTTCAGGGTATAAAAATACTGATTGGAGATCAATCAGTTTGGGATCAAAGCTGAGTAAGTTTTGTTAAATCGGTCTTCCGAAACTGACGAACTCGGCTGTAAGTTTTTCTTCTTGGGCATAGTGCCCGCTAGGGTGCAGTGATCGACACCTTCAACGATGGGTGGTATGATTCTGGATAAAATTAAGCTTGTGATCGAGCAGTAAATAACAGTGTTTAACAGAATTTGGAATTGGGCACTATAAAATGTTGTATACCGCTGACATTGCAACTGTGCAAGCCATGGACTCCGCTGCGGACATAAAGTAACACAGTTGTTCATCAATCTTAAGGGATATAATACGTTCGGCCGTTGCCCGAATAATAACAAATGGTGATTCGGTTAACTTAAATGTAGCTGTTAAGTTGAATAAATCGACACTTTTAAATTATTCTTTTGGCATACAAGCTGCAAAAACATTTGACCACCCATGGGATATGTAAGTTTATCTTTCCAAATTGAAAATCCTTGTAGATGGACAGATGGAAGGCTGGATGGATGGACATGAGGACGGAAGGACAGACGGACGGATTGGCAGATGGACGGATGACCAGACGGTAAGACAGACGGATAGACGGACGCGCAAATGGACAGACAGACGAATGGGAAAACAAAGGAATGGATGAACAGCCGGCCGGATGGACACACGGAAATATGGAAAGACGTATGGATGGACAGACGATGGGATGGGTAGGTGAACGTATTGACAGGCGGATGGATAAAAACGGACGGATGGATGAATGGACAGGTGGACGGATGGACAGGCGGACGGATGGACAGGCGGACGGATGGACGGCTGGATAAATGGGCAGGCGAACAGATGGCCTGGTGGATAAAAATAGTGGAAAGAAGTATTGATGGATGGATGGACAGGTGGACGGATGAATGGATGGACAGGTGGACGAATGGATAGATGTACGGATAGAAAGACGGACTGATGAACTGACAGATGAATGGGCTGATGGATAGATGTACAGATGAACGGATGGACAGATTGACGTCTGGATAGAAGGACAGGCGGACTGATGGACAGGCGGACGGATGGGCGGCTTGGCAGATGGGCAGGCGGACAGATGGCCAGGTGGATAAATTGGTGCAAAGATTGACGTATGGATGGAAAGAAGGACGGATGGGTGGATGGAAAGGTGGATGGACAGGTGGAGGGATGAATGAATAGATGATTGAATGGATGGACAAGCGAATGGATGGAAAGATGGACGGGCGGACGGATGGACAAACGGACGGATTGCCAGACAAACGGTCGAATAGAAAGACGGACGAATGGAAATACGCACTGATGAACTGACAGATGAATGGTCAGATGGATGTATGGACAAATTAATGGATAGACAGATTGGCGTCTGGATAGATGGACTGGCGGACTGATGTACAGGTGGACGGATGAACGGCTGGATAAATTGGAAGGCGGAAAGATGGACAGGTGGATAAATTGGTGGAAAGACAGACGGATGAATGGACATGTGGACGGAAGGACAGACGGACTGAAAGACAGACGGATAGACATACGCGCAAATGAACAGACAGACGATTGGAAAGACAAACTGATGAACAAACGGACGGATGAACAGATTGACAAACGGACAGCGTCACAAACGAAAAACTAATTAGATTCAACATGTTCGCAGTATGCTCAGGGATCTCGACGTGACCGAGGACTTCGTTTGGAAAGGAGGAGTAGTTATTAAGTTTTCAAAATGCAAGATTTTATTGTTATTGGACGAATGTACTAACGGTCAGTAAGTTGAAATGGCCCAATGATACCAAGCACCGGCTTGTTAACACGTGGGCCCAAGCACAAAGTGATCAACTTTCCCCCGACCGACCGAGGGGCATACTGCTAAGCCTGCGGTTACGAAGAGCGCGAACATGTAGACAGAAGACCAGATTTTTAAAAGAGCAAGTAAGAGTGGCACTATGTATTTAGTAGGAAATATCGTTATATGTTGCAAATAAGATGCAAAAAGGGTTATGTATAGCATAGTTAGAGTATCAAGTTGAATAGATGTAGGTAAGAAATTTCTAATATTTCTGATGAGAATTAATTAGTTCGAAAAAAAATGTTATTCCTAACATTTTACTATGACGATTGCAAAGAGTAGAAATGTTTTTTGCACCGATTATATTCTATAGTGATGAATCCTGTATTTTATTTGGCATACCATATACAAGATATGGATCTTTAAGAATTGGTCGTACAAGAGAAATATACAAAAAGTTTTTGTTATATAGCAGACGTCGAATTCTCTCGACCAGCGCTAAGTGAATCCAAAGGTACCTTATGTTCGATTTGTGATGGAAGAGATATGCTTGTCACTTATGCTTTAGGACCCTAGGGACACATATACCTTCAAACCATTCAATGCGATCTAGTGGTTAGATCCGTGGCATAGCTCCACGGACAAACTAAACAATTTATTTAAAGGCTTTAAAAGACTCTGAACATAGTACCTGAGCACACAGCTTGGTACTCCTTCAGGTCCTGAGGACAATATGGGCTCAATAACCCGTATATCACAAAGTAGTGACCTTTGTGTCATTTCCGGTACAGAACTGCAATAGTTGAGATCTAAACGACTAGGAGATACCCTAAACCCTATAATTGACGTGTACGGTCACTGCCTGCAAGTATGTGGGTGTGTGTACGCGCATACTGCATACTCAATTTCAATGTTCCATATCTCCGATGTTTCTCAACTGATTTTAAACAAAAATTTGACAGATTGTCATCATTTTGTTTAATTTTGTTTCTAACGAATAAACTTGAACTTTCTAGAGATAAGTTAAGATAATGTTCCAAATCTGGAGTCTCTAGCTCTTTAGTCCCTGAGGTCTACGCGTTCATACATACGGACAGACAGACGGACGTACAGACAGACGGATGGGCTGACACACGGACGGACGGACAGACGGACATTTTTTTTTTATTTATTTCTTTTTTTTCCTGGGCAAATGCTGTAGAGGGGAAACACTTTACGTTTCGTAGGTGGCTTGCTATCGTCGACCCATTCGACTGACCTGGAAACGTTCACAACATTACTTCGGGCAAGGTCCATCGTAAGGCCCTAATGGCCTTCTACTTCGTTCTGTCTTTCAACGTCCCCCTGTGTTCGGTCCATCTCTAGCTTCTTGTCTCTAAGGATATTCTGCACGTATTGTGCTACCCGTCCCCAGTTGTGCTCCTCTTGAAGCATAACCCTTACTATGTTGTCGGGATTGATGTCCGTCTCTATTTCTCGGTTAAGCGTCGACCGCTTCCCACACCATTTGCTACAGCTAAAAAACGTGTGTTCGGCGTTGTCCTCACAACCGGCACAATACAGACAATCGGGCGATGTTGCCTTTCCCATGCGGTGAAGGAATTTGCGAAAGTAGCCTTTCTTTCGGTCCACAGCTTCACGTCTGTTATTATATACACGTATATCCTCCTCCCAGAGGCTCTGCCATGCATTGAATGTCCTGGCTCTCTCTTCAAGGTATACGTTTTCCCCTTCACCTGCGTTTCTCCTCAGGAAAACCGCCCGCCGCTCTTTAGCTAGAAGTATTAAGTCTAATCACCAGAGCTGCCGGTTCAGAAACCGTGCGGTATGCGGAAGCCATCCTTAAAGCCCCCCTCCTTTGGACATGCGCCAGCCTCTTCCGGTATTTTTCTACGTTTAGAGAGTCGCTCAAAATCTCCGCTCCGTAGAGCAGTACCGACTGAACCGTGCTCATCAGAAGGCGGCGTCTACTAGGGGATGGGCCTCCAACGTTGGCCATAAGTCTGCTGAGCGCAGTCACTCTACCTGCCGCCTTGTCTGCCGTCTGTTTGATCTGTTGGAAAAAATTCAGCTTGGAGTCTATCATTATACCCAGGTATCTGACCGCCGGTTTCGACGTCACCATGGCTTCTCCAATCCATCTTTTTTTTTTTTTTTATATGGACGTTGATGTACTAAACGAGACAGTACATACAAGTGGCCCAACGATACCAAGCACCGGCTTGTTAGCGCGCGGACCCAAGCATTTAGCAATCCACCTCCCGCCCAACCGACCGAGGGGCACATCGCTTAACGTACGATTACGATGTTCGCGAACATATAGACAAATGATACAAAACTATTATTTTAAGCGAGACACTAGAAGTGGACCCATCAAATAATTTGGAAAGCTCATTATATATAGAGCATAGGATTCGGAAGGGGTTATGAATGGCGAAGTTAGTATTGCAAGTTTGAAGGGAAATGGGTAAGAAATTTCTGGTAGGTCTAATCGGAACAGCAAAACTTATTTGGCTAACTAGTTCCGAAGAATCTATTTCACCATTAATAAGTTTGTGTACAAAAACTACACTAAGCATTTTTCTGCGATCGGATAGGGATGGCAAATTTATTAGTAGGAGTCTACTACTATACGAAGGTATATTAGTGTTAGTATCCCAGGGAAGACCCCTGAGAGCAAAAAGCAGAAATTGTTTTTGCACCGATTCTAATCTTTCCTGATGAATTCTGTATTTGGGGTACCAGATACAGGATCCATATTCAAGGATCGGACGTACCAGAGAAGTATAAAGGGTTTTTGTTATATATGGATCATCGAATTCCTTCGACCAGCGCTTGATGAAACCCAGAACACCAGATGCTCTTGTGGCAATGGAGGTGATGTGCTTATCAAACTTAAGTTTTGAATCCAAGAGGATTCCTAAGTCTTCCACCCATTCAATACGATTTAGTGGTTTATTGTTAATACTATAGGTGTTGAAAAAGGGTGTACGCCTATAAAAAGACATTACTTTACATTTACTACAATTGAGATGCAGTAAATTTAAATTACACCACGTTTGAAAGTTAATCAGATCTAATTGTAATTGTTGAGCTGACTGTGAAGATTTTGCCGAGATGCAAAGCTTTACATCATCGGCGAACATGAACACCCGTGAGTGGTTTATAACAGAAGGGAGATCGTTTATGAAAAGTGTAAAAAGTAGTGGTCCAAGGTGACTTCCCTGGGGCACACCAGAGGTAACCTGAACCGACTTGGAAACCAGACCCTTGAAATATACTCTTTGTGTTCTTGAAGATAAGTAATCTTTGATCCAAAGAATAAGGTTGTTTGAAAAACCCAGAAGGTGTAACTTATGGATCAAGAGATAGTGATTGACGGAATCAAAAGCCTTACTGAAGTCTGTATAAATAACATCAGTTTGCATTTTATTTTGGAAACCACTAAGTACAAATGAGGTAAATTCTAACAAATTTGTAGTAGTGGATCTTTGTTTCATAAATCCGTGTTGATACGGTGAAACGATGGATTTGCAAAGATGCTGAAGATGGGAAGTAATTAATTTTTCAAAAATTTTTGGAATAGCGGACAATTTTGATATCCCTCTATAGTTTTGTACGTTCGATTTATTTCCTTTCTTGTGTAAAGGAATAATGAACGACTCTTTCCAAATTTTCGGAAAAGAGCATAACTCTAGGGATAAGCAGAACAATTTATGCAATGGCTTTAGGAGTCCCTGAGCGCAGTATCGCAGCACACAACTTGGTACTCCGTCTGGACCCGGGGAGAAAATGGGCTTAAGGACTTGAAGGTCGCTAAGTAAATCCCTTTCTGTAATTTCTGGCGCAAAAATGCAATTTGTTCCATTTACAGCATAAGGGTATGGCAAAACAATTTGATGGTGACATGAAGTATATGTCGTTTGGAAAAAGTTTGCAAAGAGATGAGCGATCGCCTCATCCGAGTTGGCAGTTATGGCATCAAAGAATACATTGGATGGTACCTTGGATGACCTTCGCTTTGCATTAACAAAATCAAAAAACTGCTTGGGATCCCGCTGAAACTGGAGTTTACACCGAGACAGGTAGTTCCTATAACAGCTGTTATTAAGGACTGAAAAATTTGATCTGGCAATCATGTATAATGAATACGCTGCGTTAGAGTTTGTTTTTTTGAAACTCTTATACAATTTTGATTTTTTATTTTTTAAAATAGTCAACTCGCGGGTAAACCATGCAGGCTTGCTAGACCTGATTGGCCTACCAACAGGGACACACAAATCAAAAGCAGAGTATAAAGTATTGTAAAAAATACTGATTGCCACATCCAAGTCATCAGACCCGCAAAGGCAAGACCAGTCAGTCTGGGATAAAACCCACGTTAGTTTTTCAAAATTCGTTTTGCGAAATTGACGGACATAACTTAATGGATTCACTTCACAGTGTTTCACCTGTGTAGGTATAGTGACCATTAGTTCTAATGTAGGATGGTATAAATCTTCAGGAAACGACAAAGGACTAGATCTTGAAACGGATAGGGATGCAGGATCCAAGGCAAAAATCAGATCAAGCATTTTATTTAAAGAGTTTGGCACTGCATTGATTTGATTTAATGACAGTCCAAATAAGTTAATGATAAAATCATTGTGTGCCGTGGGGGTTAAAGCACACGAATCAGGACTGGCTATCCAAGTGGTTTCAGAAATGTTAAAATCACCAAGGACAATTAAGAAGTCACGATCAGAGAGAATTTCTGCGACAGAACGAATGGCAGACAAATGTGCTTCGTACACAGAGTTGTCTGAGGAAGGTGGTATATAGGAGCAGGTTAAAAAAATTTTAACTCCTTGGAAATTCAGCTTAACAGCAATAAATTCTATATCGGACGAAAGATCAGATATTACTGTCTCTGAGGAATAGTCAGCATCAACAGCAATAAGCACACCACCACCACGCCGTACAGCGCGGTCTTTTCTGTGAATGCAATATTTGCTGGACAGAATTTCAGAGTTAAGGATGTCTTTCCTTAACCATGTTTCCGTGAAGGCAATCGCTTGACAGTTAAAAGTATGGCTATTGAGGTATAAGGTACTAAGCTTGCTACAAATACCCCTCACATTCTGATAGCCCAGTAAAAAGTGGGTTGTTAGTTTTTTGAGCTAACAGAAGGGAGAGGGGGATTGGAAGTTAGATTAATTTGGGGAGCTGATGAAATCGGAGGCCGATTTTTCTTTTTTGCGGTAAATTTTTTAACTATTGTGTGTTCAGGCCAAAATTTCTTGCAACATATAGTGTCAAAATCTTGACCTGAGACGCTAATTTTAAATGATGAGATATTTCTCTCGTAAGTGAACTTAAATTTCTCCACCGTGATGTTGGCTTTTGATTTGGTCTTGATGTAGACCTTGACATCTTCTGATGTTAAGTTAGGGGGAAGCCTTGAAATAAAAATTTGTTTTTTCGGTGGTACTGCAACAAATTTATTTAATATATCCTGTACTGATTCCGAAATTTGATCAGGCGAGGACAGGGGGATATTTGGTTCCGTAGGCATGTTAGGTTCATGTTGAATTAACTCAACACTACTAACCTCCATGGACACCAAATTTCCGGGATTAGAAGATACAACTACCATGGGAGAAGTTGCATTTTCATTTTGTATCCCGACAGAATTAAGAGGAGGGACAGAAGGAGATTTTAAATTTTCTAAATTTTTTGGACCGACTTTGATTGGATCGTTTTCAGATATTTTTGGATTCAACGACAACACAACATTGGGTCTTTTGCGTTTAGGAGATTCATCCATGAGACTTTTCTCATTGAGATTCTTCTCAACCGCTGAGAATTTTTCACACAGTTGTTTAAGCTGCCCGAAAATACCATCAAAGCCCAGTTGAGATTTCGTAAAATCCTTAATATTCTTTTTTCGTTCCAAACATGACCAACAAGGCCACTCAAAGTTAGTGTTTTTTAGTAGGTCACTCATTCTACCAGTTAATCCGGCACATTTTTCATGTGCCACATTTGTACACATCCAACAGCCAATAAAGCCCATTTTAGTATTGGCTCGGACCTGGCAGTTTTCGGCGCAACAGACAGACATAATAAACAGACAAATGAACTTTAATAAAAAAAATAAAAAAAAATTAACTAAATATTAATTACAATTTTACAATTTTACCGCAGTAGGTGAGAGTTGGGTCCACTCTAAACAAGCTGTTTACAAGTTGACTACACAAACAATTGCTACTCACAAGACAAACAAAACGTACCGACGTGTGCGCGATGACCAAAGACGCAAATCGACGAGAGCGTGTAAGAGAGCACGGAAGGCAAAAACGGTTGTTTGCACTTAGAGCACAAGCAACACCGCAAGACAAAACAAAAGTACAACGCGAGCGCGACGACCGAAAATGCAACAACAACGGAATAAGCTAAACCGCGACCAACACCAATCTAAGAGAGCGCGTTAGAGAGCACGGAAGACAGAAACGGTTGTTTGCACTAAGAGTACAAGCAGCACTGCAGAAATATAATTGAGCGCGAGAGTAAAAACACAAAATGCAACAAAAAATATGATCAGCAAAGCAAGCTGAGTATTAAAACAGAATGCTCGTAATGCAGTTTGTTGTTGTGTTTTGACACTTTCGCTCTAAAAGTGCAAATATGTTATTTATTTTTAATGTTTTTTTATGTTTAACACCGCCGTCGAAAACACAAAGTCACAACACTGATATTTGCACAAAGTTAGGACAATTTAGAAGCCGGTAAAATAAACAAAATGCGAAGATAAGCGAAGCGCAAAAAAAACACGTCCGTTGCGTTACAAAGCAAAACGATATACCGTGATGATTGTTGGTATTCTTTTTTTGGTCAGGACTACCACTTCTGTTTTTTCTAGCGCCAGTGATAGCCCATGTTCTGTCATCCAGCTGCTGACCGTCCTCATCACCTGGTTGAGCTTGAGCTGTGCCCTTGGTATGTCCCGTGCTGCCACTAGTGCAGCTACGTCATCCGCATACCCCACTAGGTACGTTTCTTCTGGCATTTCCAATCTTAGCAGACCATCATAAGTGGCGTTCCACAGATCCGGGCCTAGGATGGATCCCTGCGCCGCCCCTGCCGTGATGGCTATTCTGCGGGAGCCTTCTTCGGTTTCGTAGACAAGTCCACGATCCGAGAGGTAGGCATCGATTACACGGGGTAGGTAGGCCGAACCTTGAATTTTTGCTCCAGAGCCTCCATCATGTCTGTCCATCTCGCCGAGTTGAACGCATTCTTCACGTCGAGTGTCACCAAGATTACCACTCTTTTCGAGTACTTGATGTGGTTCTCGGCTTTTTCCACCGCTGCCATTACATCGAGGACGGCGTCTCTAGTGGATCGGCCGGCCCTGAACCCGTACTGCCTCGGTGAGAGTCCACCTGCGTTCTGGCTCTGATCAGTTTCTCCATGACCTTTCCCGCTGTGCCCAGCATACACAGTGGTCGGTAGGCCGAAGGAGACTCCGGATCGCCCTTTCCCTTGCTGATGAGCACTAACCTTGCCGTTTACCAGCGTGAGAAGAAGACACCTTCTTCTAGGCATGCATTGTACATACGCAGTAGTAGTTCGGGTTTATGTTGATAAACTAACTTCATCTCATCGCTTTGTATCCCATCCGGGCCAGGCATTTTTTTGTTTTTCATCGAGAGAACTGCCTTTTCTAGTTCTGCCTGGGTGAAGGGTGGGTTGTTTCTCTCGTTTCCCACACCCTTGTCGGTCTGGTTGGCTGCTGTGGGAATAGCGCATTGACTATGCTCTTCATCATTACAGCTTCCATGGTTTCTACATATTTCAAGGCTCCCAGTTTCCTGTTTACTAGTTTGAAGCCTAGTCCCCAGGGATCCCTTTCTACATCCTCCACCAGCTCTCTCCAGCAGCAGGTCTTGCTCTTGCTTATTGATCTTCGCAGTTCTTTCTTCGCGACCTTATGTTTCGCCGCCTTTTCACCGACTTCTACTCTATTTCTAGCGCGCTGCGCAGCCCGACGCAACCTGTTGCATTTCCTTCTCAGGAGCTCTATTTTCTTGTTCCACCAGTAGACCAGCCTTTTCCCGTGGCGGGGCCTACTGCGGGGCATAGAAACCTCGCACGCCGCACAGATAACGTTCATGGTTGAGGTTACCAATGTTCCTGCTTCTAAGTCTGTAATTTGACCGAAATTTTCGATCCCTGCGGCGCCCTGGGGCGCCCCTCGCTAGTTCTCTTTCAAAGGGTTCAGTCTTTAGCCGCATTCCACCTGCCGGTTATCCTCGTATTCAACCTCGGCTGGGGACGATCATAGTTAATTTCAAAAACTATATACTGGTGGTCGCTCCCGGTATAGTCCTCAATGACTTGCCAGTCCCGGATGGACTGGCCAAGGCCCTCCGATGCCAGTGAGATATCCGGAATTGTTTCCCTTGCTCCTGGTTTTCGAAAGGTCGTGACATTGCCCACGTTCAGTACCAGAAGCTCCGTTCTCGACGCCATTTCCATCACTAGCTTACCCCGGGTGTTTGGGTCAGGCATACCCCATTCCCTTGCCCTTGCGCTAAAGTCACCGGCTACCACTCTCTGCCCCGAGGTCGAAACCACTGCGTCCTCCAGGCCCTCCAACTGTTCTCTGTAGTTTTGGCTCGGTTGGTTCGGCGTGAGGTAGCTGCTGAAAAAGGTTGACTTTCCCACACCTCACCCGGACGAAACAGTTACCCCGCCCATGCGCGGCAACCTGTGTCCTCCCAGGTTCCAGGATCCATATGGCTGCCGTGCCGAGTAAATCTTGGTACCAGGTTGCTGGATCTCTATTCCGGTACTGCTCGCTTACAAGAACAAGGTCGACCGCCTTTTCTACTGCCAGCTGTTGCAGCAGGTCGTTCGCGGTACGGCTCCTGTTCAAGTTAGCTTGTAAGACACGGATCATTTCACAGACCTATTTTTTGCTTTCCCTAGCGCCTCCCTAAACGCGCTGCAATTTCCGGACCCTGTTTTGTGCTTTAGGTCTTCCCCGCCTAAGCCCTTGCCCTCACAGATGATGCAGCGTGCTGGCGCTACACACATCGTGGCCTTCTGCCCGAAAAGCCTACATTTGTAGCATAAGGAGCTACGATCCGGACCTTTACACCCCTTTGCTACATGCCCGTAATCTAGGCACTTGTAGCAGCGCTTCACAGATATGCGCTCCCGCACTCTACAGTTGACCCATCCAACATGGATCTTTCCTCGTTTCAGGAGATGGAATGCGTCTCGCATCCTCGTCTCGACCACCGCCATCTTTTGTCCCCTAAGTGTTTTTGGGATTAGCCCAATCTTAACGACCCCCATATCGTTTAAGGGCCTCCCTTATGTCAACTTCCTCAGTGAGGAAGTCCAGATCTCGGATCTCTACGCTACACCTCGGCTCTAGGCAGGACACAGCAGCCAGCCCATTGAGCGCCACCGCGATTGTGTCTCGGAATGCCCCACTATCCTTAGAGACCGCACTCATTTCCACAAGGACGCCCCCCGCACGGGTCTCCCGGATGGCTCTTATCAGCACCCCTGTGCTTTCAGAATTCACCTTGCCCTTCATTTCCTTTAATATTTCGGCGAAGGTTCGTCCCCCTTCTGGGCGAATGAGGGTGGCATCCGCTGCTGCCTTGCCGGTCCTCCTGCCTCTCTGTTTTGCCTTGCCTGCTTGGCTCTCCGAATGGGCTCTACGTCTTTATCCCCCCCCGTTGAGTTGACTGTTCTCTCAGTCCGTTCAGGCTGCTCTGGGGGTAGCTTGTTGGTCAGTGCGAGATTGCCTGATGAGTCGTCTTCTGTCACCTCCTCGACTCTAACCTCGGTATCTATACCCGCCTTTTTAGGTGATTGGACTCTGGGTGGAGTTCTGGGCACCTTTTGACTCTTCTTAAAGGGGGAAAAGCTCTCACTCACTTCTACTTCCAGGTTGGTTATTTGGGGATCCGTAGTCGGGTCCCTCCCCTCCCCCAATTTTGTCCCTGCAATACTATCTGTGGTGTTGCCACGTATCGGACGGGAACCCTCCGCACTTGTAACTATATCAGCACCGTAGGCCAAGTGGTCCACCTCTGATGCTTTGCGGTCGCTTGTTATCGACGCCCCGGGGCCCACTTGCACACCCCTGACGGCCGCCGGTACTGGGGATCCGACCCCCTGCACCGTAACTTTACTCCTCTGTACACCTTTGATATTTGGTTTTATTTCGGGGTTCCTTCCTCTAGGTCTGCTCTTAGCGGCCACGGTAACACGCCTGGTTTGATGTGCTCCGAGCCGGGCGCCCCCACCACGACAAGGTGGCTGCCCAGGGGGGGAGGGGGCGGAAACAGACGGAAAGACGATGGGATGGGTAGATGAACGTATTGACAGACGAATGGATAAAGACGGTCGAATGGATGAATGGACAGGTGGACGGATGGACCGGTGGACGGATGGACAGGTGGACGGATGGACAGGCGGACGGATGGACGGCTGGATAGATGGACTAACGAGCGGATGGACGGCTGGTTAGATGGAGAGACGAACGGATGGAGGGCCGGATAAATGGACAGGCGGACAGATGGCTAGGTGGATAAATTGGTTGAAAGATGGACGGGTGGATGGATGGACAGGTGGACGGATGGGCAGATTGACAAACGGACGACGTCACAAACGAAAAACTTATCAGAATCATCATGTTCGCAGTATGCTCAGGGATCTCGACGTGACCGAGGACTTCGTTTTTTACGTATTGACATTTATTTGCAACAGAGAATTTAAATTAAAGCTTAAACAAATCACATTATGCATGTGTAAGCGAGCACAAAAAAATTTGGTTACGTACTTGGTATTGGAAAACCGGTTAACGGTTTTTTTTTCGTTTGAGTCAAGCTTAAGCATAACATCTTTATGATTATATTTTTATGTACAACAACAAGAGCGAAGTTTATATACCCTTTGGAGCTCCTCCATTTGAAACTATATTACATTGTTTTTAAGACTAGATGGTTCGACACGATAAAAATATAAATATGCTTTGTTTTAAGGGTATATAAACTTATACAATAAATCATTTTATACACAGCTTTTGTAGACGGATTAATTATTTTTCATGCTGTATAAATTTAGTGAAATAAAAAATCAAAAAATATTTATAATAAAATGCGACGAAACAAATATATGAAAAAAGTTGGTATATAAACTGGGGAGATTTGCTTAAAATTTGCTAACTTGACATTCGTTAGTAGGTTCACTCATTAACTTGGCCATTAGGATTGTTAGATTTACAATTCGAGTAGTTGGTTGAAAGTCGTAGTTTTCTTGGATATTTCATTAACGCCATGCAGCTGCAACTCACGTGGTTCGTGTCTCTTCATCCGAGCTGCGTCTGGCAAAAGTGGCCACCTCGAAGAGGCCGATGAAGAAGCACAACATGAGTGGACCAAATATGGCACCCTGCCAGCCAATCCAATACATGCCGCCAGCGATGGCAAGGCCATTGAGGTAGGGATGTCCACCACCTTTTAAATCCGCATATATAGCAGTCTCAAAAGATGAGGGCACGAAGTATCATTATACCCAGGTATCTGACCGCCGGTTTCGACGTCACCATGGCTTCTCCAATCCATCTTACCGTGATGATTGTTGGTATTCTTTTTTTGGTCAGGACTACCACTTCTGTTTTTTCTAGCGCCAGTGATAGCCCATGTTCTGTCATCCAGCTGCTGACCGTCCTCATCACCTGGTTGAGCTTGAGCTGTGCCCTTGGTATGTCCCGTGCTGCCACTAGTGCAGCTACGTCATCCGCATACCCCACTAGGTACGTTTCTTCTGGCATTTCCAATCTTAGCAGACCATCATAAGTGGCGTTCCACAGATCCGGGCCTAGGATGGATCCCTGCGCCGCCCCTGCCGTGATGGCTATTCTGCGGGAGCCTTCTTTGGTTACGTAGACAAGTCCACGATCCGAGAGGTAGGCATCGATTACATGGGGTAGGTAGGCCGGAACCTTGAATTTTTGCTCCAGAGCCTCCATCATGTCTGTCCATCTCGCCGAGTTGAACGCATTCTTCACGTCGAGTGTCACCAAGATTACCACTCTTTTCGAGTACTTGATGTGGTTCTCGGCTTTTTCCACCGCTGCCATTACATCGAGGACGGCGTCTCTAGTGGATCGGCCGGCCCTGAACCCGTACTGCCTCGGTGAGAGTCCACCTCCGTTACAAACTGCTTCTGTTAGTCTGGCTCTGATCAGTTTCTCCATGACCTTTCCCGCTGTGCCCAGCATACACAGTGGTCGGTAGGCCGAAGGAGACTCCGGATCGCCCTTTCCCTTGCTAATGAGCACTAACCTTGCCGTTTACCAGCGTGAGAAGAAGACACCCCAGACAACCCCAGTTCGGGTTTATGTTGATAAACTAACTTCATCTCATCGCTTTGTATCCCATCCGGGCCAGGCGTTTTTTTGTTTTTCATCGAGAGACCTGCCTTTTCTAGTTCTGCCTGGGTGAAGGGTGGGTTGTTTCTCTCGTTTCCCACACCCTTGTCGGTCTGGTAGGCTGCTGTGAGAATAGCGCATTGACTATGCTCTTCATCATTACAGCTTCCATGGTTTCTACAGATTGCAAGGCTCCCAGTTTCCTGTTTACTAGTTTGTAGCCTAGTCCCCAGGGATCCCTTTCTACATCCTCCACCAGCTCTCTCCAGCAGCAGGTCTTGCTCTTGCTTATTGATCTTCGCAGTTCTTTCTTCGCGACCTTATGTTCCGCCGCCTTTTCACCGACTTCTACTCTATTTCTAGCGCGCTGCGCAGCCCGACGCAACCTGTTGCATTTCCTTCTCAGGAGCTCTATTTCCTTGTTCCACCAGTAGACCGGCCTTTTCCCTTGCTCCTGGTTTTCAAAAGGTCGTGACATTGCCCACGTTCAGTACCAGAAGCTCCGTTCTCGACGCCATTTCCATCACTAGCTTACCCCGGGTGTTTTGGTCAGGCATACCCCATTCCCTTGCCCTTGCGCTAAAGTCACCGGCTACCACTCTGTGCCCCGAGGTCGAAACCACTGCGTCCTCCAGGCCCTCCAACTGTTCTCTGTAGTTTTGGCTCGGTTGGTTCGGCGTGAGGTAGCTGCTGAAAAAGGTGACTTTCCCACACCTCACCCGGACGAAACAGTTACCCCGCCCATGCGCGGCAACCTGTGTCCTCCCAGGTTCCAGGATCCATATGGCTGCCGTGCCGATTAAATCTTGGTACCAGGTTGCTGGATGTCTATTCCGGTACTGCTCGCTTACAAGTACAAGGTCGACCGCCTTTTCTACTGCCAGCTGTTGCAGCAGGTCGTTCGCGGTAAGACTCCTGTTTAAGTTAGCTTGTAAGACATGGATCATTTCACAGACTTATTTTTTTGCCTTCCCTAGCGCCTCCCTAAGAAATGCAATTTCCGGACCCTGTTGTGTGCTTTAGGTCTTCCCCGCCAAAGCCCTTGCCCTCACAGATGATGCAGCGTGCTGGCGCAAAAAAAAAAAATATTTATAATAAAATGCGACGAAACAAATATATGAAAAAAGTTGGTATATAAACTGGGGAGATTTGCTTAAAATTTGCTAACTTGACATTCGTTAGTAGGTTCACTCATTAACTTGGCCATCAGGATTGTTAGATTTGCAATTCGAGTAGTTGGTTGAAAGTCGTAGTTTTCTTGGATATTCCATTAACGCCATGCAGCTGCAAGTCACGTGGTTCGTGTCTCTTCATCCGAGCTGCGTCTGGGATCTGAATTGTTGCGCATGGCCAAAGTGGCCACCTCGAAGAGGCCGATGAAGAAGCACAACATGAGTGGACCAAATATGGCACCCTGCCAGCCAATCCAATACATGCCGCCAGCGATGGCAAGGCCTTTGAGGTAGGGATGTCCACCACCTTTTAAATCCGCATATATAGCAGTCTCAAAAGATGAGGGCACGAAGAATTGCAGCAGGAACAGTATTAGGCCCGCATAGAAACGATCCTGAGCCAGCCACAGCTCCAGGAAGGCAGGCACTGCGCACCAGTAACTTCCCAAGAACGGAGCTGCTGCCAGAAGTGCTGCCAATGCGGAGGGCAGAAAGACAATGCGTGCTCCAAAAACCGTATGCACCAGCCACGTAAACAGTCCCGTAAATGTTGAACACTTGAACATTGACACAAGCACAAGTGTTATAGAATTCTCCAAAGCATCAGCGAGTTTCACACCCGAGGCGGAGTAACCCATATACTTTGTTATCTGCATCGGTGCATATTTCTCCTGACTGGCAGTGAGCAGATTAGAACAAAGCCGTGAAGAAAACAATCATATCCAATATGAACTCAATGCACGCCTGTCCACCCGACAGCAGCAGCGAGAGAATTTTGCCGGTAACGCCCATAATCATAATAATAATCGTCCGTGTTATGTGCCAAAGGGATTCAGCGACTTCGAGAATTGTTTGTGTATTGCTATGCGCCCAGCCGATGATGCCCTGTTTTGCCACTAAAACTAGCTCTTTAAAATGTCCTGGATTATCGACAATCTCGCCAAAGGTACTCTTGAGCGCGTCTGTGGGCACCCTTGGGCCATAGGCGTCGCCCGCCCTGTTAAAATCAATCCAATATTGGATGAGTCTGTCCCATACATCCAAAATTTGCTCCTTCAACTTGGTCGCATGCACTTTGTCCGCATCTGCAAGCCAATCATCAATGTAGGTCTCAATCTTACGTCGTCCATAATGATGTGTATTGTCAGCCATCCATCTGCCCAGTCATCTGTGAGTTCATCAGCCCATTTTTCCATCCGTCCATCTATCCATCCGTCCGCCTGTCCATCCATTCGTCCAATCATCCGTCCACCTGTCCAACAATCCATCCGTCCTTCTTTCCAACAATTTATCCCCCTGGCCATCTGTCCGCCTGCCCATTTATCTGGCCGTCCATCCTTCCGTCTCTCCATCTAACCAGCCGTACATCCGTTCGTTTGTCCATCTAGCCAGCCGTCCATCCGTCCGCCTGTCCATTCATCCATCCGACCGTCTTTGTCCATCCGTCTGCCAATACGTTCATCGATCCATCCCATCGTCTGTCCGTCCGTCCGGCTGTTCATCCATTCCTTTGTCTTTCCATTCGTCTGTCTGTCCATTTGCGCGTCTGTCTATAGATGGACATCCGTCTATCTGCTAATCCGTCCGTCTGTCCTTCCGTCAGCATGTTTATCCATCCAGCCTTCCATCTGTCCATCCATGCATCCGTTCATCCGTTCGTCTGTCCATCTATCCAGTCGTCCATCCGTCCGTCTGTCCATCCGTCCTCCTTTCCATTCATCCATCCGTCTGTCAATCTGTTCATCTACCCATCCCATCGTCTGTTCGTCCGTCCGTCTGTCCATCCGTTAGTATTTCCATATATCCGTCTGTCCATCCGTCCGGCTGTTCATCTGTTACTTTGTCTTTCCATTCGTCGGTCTGTCCATTTGCGTGTCTGTCTATAGATGGTCATCCGTCTATCTGGTAATCCGTCCGTCTGTCCTTCCGTCAGCATGTCCATCCATCCAGCCTTCCATCTGCCGTCTGTACGTCTTTCCGTCAGTCCATCATTACAGCTATCCATCCGTCCGTCTGTCCATCCGTTTGTCTCTCCATTCGTCTGTCTGTTCATTTGCGTGTTCTTCTATCCGTTTGTATGGTCTTCCGTCCATCTGCCAATCCGCCCGTCTGTCCTTCTATCTGCCAATCCGCCCGTCTGTCCTTCTATCTGCCCATCCATGCATCTGTCCATCCATGCATCTGTCTATCCGTCCCTCTTTCCATCCATTCGTCTGTCTATCCATCCGTCCGTTTTTGCGTTCATCCAACCAGCTGTCTATCCATCCATCCGTCTGTCTGGCAATCCGTCCGTCTGTCTTTCCATCTGTCCATCCATGCATCTGTCTATCCGTCCGTCTTTCCATCCATACGTCTGTCTTTCCATCATCAGTCTATCCATCCGTCCGTTTTTGCGTTCATCCAACCGGCTGTTTATCCATCCATCCGTCTGTCTGGCAATCCGTCCGTTTAACCATCTGTCCGCCTTTCCATCTTTGCATCCGTCCGCCTGTCCATTCAACCATCCATCCATTCATCCTTCCACATGTCCATCCATCCATCCGTCCTTCTTTCCATTCATCCGTCTGTTTTTCCACCAATTAATTCACCTGTCCATCTGACCGCCTGCCAATTTTTCCAGACGTTCATCCGTCCACCTGTACATCAGTCCGCCTATCCATCAGTCCGCCTGTCCATCCATCTGTCTGTCAATGCGTTCATCTACCCATCCCATCCGTCCGTCTGTCCATCCGTACGTTTTTTGCCAAACCGCCCGTCTGTCCTTCCGTCAATCTGTTTATTCGTACGCATATCCATCATTCCACCGTTCCATCCATCCATCCATCCATGCATCCATCCATCCATTCATCCTTCCTTCTTTCCAACAATTTACCCACCTGGCCATTTGTCCGCCTGCCCCTTTATCCGGCCGTCCATCCGTCCGTCGCTCCATCTATCCAGCCGTCCATCCGTCCACCTGTCCATCCGTCCACCTGTCTATTCATCCATCCGTCCGTCTTTATCCATCCGTCTGTCAATACGTTCATCTACCCATCCGGGTTCTCTTTAGACTTCATTTCCCTTAGAATATCGGCGTAAGACCGGTCCTCCTCGGGTCGAATCACGATAGCCTCCGCTGGTGCCTTGCCGGAGCTCCTGCCCTTCTTTTCAACTCCAATTGCTTGGTTTGCCCAAGGGACAACTTTTTTTTTACCGAGCTTGCTGGTTCCGAAGCCATCTTTCATTTTGCCAGCTTCACCATCCGTTTGGTCCTGTTTGAAACGACCACACGCTCGGGGTTTGTGTCAACCGTTTTGATGCGTCTAATGACGTTCAGCTTCTCTGTGGGCGTCGCCATCACCTTTTTTTCCTCTTCGAGGCACATTCTAGCTGTCCTGCAGGACTGCATGGTCGAGAAGGCGTCCTCCAGAGTTGCAAGACCAAGTTTGATGTCATTTGATGTGGTCTATTGCCTAATTGCTGCCGCCTTCATCTTGGCTATGGCTTCTAGGCACCGTGTTATACGCAACACTACCTCACTCTGTACCCGCGGAATTTGATAAACCACAGAAAGAATGTGCTCCTGAATGGTCTCCCGACTGGGCAAACAGCCATCACCATGGCGACAAAAATAGTGTGGAGACCAAGGAGCACATTCTTTCTGTGGTTTCAAACTTGGTCTTGCAACTCTGGAGGACGCCTTCTCGACCATGCAGTCCTGCAGGACAGCTAAAACTGCAGGACAGCTAGAATGTGCCTCGAAGAGGAAAAAAAGGTGATGGCGACGCCCACAGAGAAGCTGAACGTCATTAGACGCATCAAAACGGTTGACACAAACCCCGAGCGTGTGGTCGTTTCAAACAGGACCAAACGGATGGTGAAGCTGGCAAAATGAAAGATGGCTTCGGAACCAGCAAGCTCGGTAAAAAAAAAAGTTGTCCCTTGGGCAAACCAAGCAATTGGAGTTGAAAAGAAGGGCAGGAGCTCCGGCAAGGCACCAGCGGAGGCTATCGTGATTCGACCCGACCGGTCTTACGCCGATATTCTAAGGGAAATGAAGTCTAAAGAGAACCCGGAAAGCACAGTAGTGTGGGTTAGGACCATCCGGGTGACTCGAACTGGGGGTGTCCGTGTGGAAATTGGAGCCTGCGCCAAAGACAGTGTCGTCTTCCGCGACTCGATAGCGGCGGCGCTCAAGGATCCGGCAGCGGTTTTCTGCTTAGAGTCCAAGTGCGATGTGGAGATCCGGGATCTTGACTGTACCACAGAGGTAGCCCATATAAAAGAGGCCCGTAAGCGGGATATGCCCAACATCGGGGTTGTCAGGATTGGTCTAGTTCTAAGGACTTTGAGGGGGCAAGAGATAGCGGTAGTTGAGGTGAGTACGCGCGACGCATCTTACTTCCTGAGGCGCGGGAAGACCCTCGTTGGATGGGTTAACTGTCGAGTGCGGGAGCGGACATCCGTAAAGCACTGATATAGATGGCTCAGTTACGGGCATGTAGCTTAAGAGTGCAAGGGGCCTGATCGCAGCTCCTTGTGCTATAAATGTGGAGTAGCCGAACACAAGGGCAAGATATGTGAGGCGCCGGCACGCTGCGTTATTTGTGCGGACAAGGGCCTAAGCGGAGATGACCTTGAACACAAAACAGTGTCCGGAAACTGGATGAATGGAAAGAAGGATGGATGGATGGATGGATGGATAAAAGGGTGGAATGAAGGACATGCGGACGAATTAACAGATTGACGGATGCATGGATGGACAGATGAAAGGCTGGATGGATGGACATGTGGACGGAAGAACAGACGGAAAGACAGACGGATAGACAGACGCGCAAATGAACAGACAGGATGGACGGATGAACAGACGGAAAGATGAAAAAACGTACGGATGGACAGACGGACAGATGGGATGGGTAGATGAACGGATTGACAAACAGATGGATGGACAGGCGGACTGATGTACAGGTGGACCGATGAACGGCTGGATAAATTGGCAGGCGGTCAGATGGACAGGTGGATAAATTGGTGGAGAGACAGACGGATGATTGAAAAGAAAGACGGATGGACGGATGGACATGTGGAAGGATGAATTGATGGTTGAATGGACAGGCGGACGGATGCAAAGATGGAAAGGCGGACAGATGGTTAAACGGACGGATTGCCAGACAGACGGATGGATGGATAGACAGCCGGTTGGATGAACGCAAAAACGGATGGATGGACGGACTGATGATGGAAAGACAGACGTATGGATGGAAAGACGGACGGAGGGACAGATGCATGGATGGACAGATGGAAGGAAAGCCGGACGGATTGGCAGATGGACGGATGGCCATACAAACGGATAGACAGACGCGCCAATGGACAGACAGACGAATGGAGAGACAAACAGATGAACAGACGGACGGATGGATAGCCGGATGGTTGGACTGACGGAAATAGAGAAAGACGTACAGACGGCAGATGAAAGGCTGGATGGATGGACATGCTGACGGAAGGACAGACGGACGGCGATTATCAGATAGACGGATGACCATCAATAGACAGACGCGCAAATGGACAGACAGACGAATGGAATGACAAAGGAACGGATGAACAGCCGGACGGATGGACTGACGTTTATGGAAATACTTACGGATGGACAGACGGACGGACGGACAGACGATGGGATGGGTAGACAGACGAACGTATTGACAGACGGATGGATAAAGACGGACGGATGGATGAATGGACAGGTGGACGGATGGACAGGTGGACGGATGGACGGCTGGATAGATGGAGCGACGGACGGATGGACGGCCGGATAAAGGGACAGGCGGACAAATGGCCAGGTGGGTAAGTAAGTATTTCCGTAAGTATTTCCATAAACGTCTTTCCATCCGTCCGGGTGTTCATCCGTTCCTCTGTCATTCCATTCGTCTGTCTGTCCATTTGCGCGTCTGTCTTTTGATGGTCATCCGTCTATCTGACAATCCGTCCGTCTGTCCCTCCGTCAGAATGTCCATCCATCCAGCCTTTCATCTGTCCATCCATGCATCCGTCAATCTGTTAATTCGTCCGCATGTACATCATTCCACCCTTTTATCCATCCATCCATCCATCCATCCTTCTTTCCATTCATCCAGTTTCCGGACCCTGTTTTGTTTTTAAGGTCATCTCCGCTTAGGCCCTTGTCCGCACAAATAACGCAGCGTGCCGGCGCCTCACATATCTTGCCCTTGTGTTCGGCTACTCCACATTTATAGCACAAGGAGCTGCGATCAGGCCCCTTGCACTCTTAAGCTACAGGCCCGTAACTGAGCCATCTATATCAGTGCTTTACGGATGTCCGCTCCCGCACTCGACAGTTAACCCATCCAACGAGGGTCTTCCCGCGCCTCAGGAAGTAAGATGCGTCGCGCGTACTCACCTCAACTACCGCTATCTCTTGCCCCCTCAAAGTCCTTAGAACTAGACCAATCCTGACAACCCCGATGTTGGGCATATCCCGCTTACGGGCCTCTTTTATATGGGCTACCTCTGTGGTACAGTCAAAATCCCGGATCTCCACATCGCACTTGGACTCTAAGCAGGAAACCGCTGCCGGATCCTTGAGCGCCGCCGCTATCGAGTCGCGGAAGACGACACTGTCTTTGGCGCAGGCTCCAATTTCCACACGGACACCCCCAGTTCGAGTCACCCGGATGGTCCTAACCCACGCTCCTGTGCTTTCCGGGTTCTCTTTAGACTTAATTTCCCTTAGAATATCGGCGTAAGACCGGTCGGGTCGAATCACGATAGCCTCCGCTGGTGCCTTGCCGGAGCTCCTGCCCTTCTTTTCAACTCCAATTGCTTGGTTTGCTCAAGGGACAACTTTTTTTTTACCGAGCTTGCTGGTTCCGAAGCCATCTTTCATTTTGCCAGCTTCACCATCCGTTTGGTCCTGTTTGAAACGACCACACGCTCGGGGTTTGTGTCAACCGTTTTGATGCGTCTAATGACGTTCAGCTTCTCTGTGGGCGTCGCCATCACCTTTTTTTCCTCTTCGAGGCACATTGTAGCTAGGGAAATGAAGTCTTAAGAGAACCCGGAAAGCTCAGGAGTGTGGGTTAGGACCATCCGGGAGATTCGAACTGGGGGTGTCCGTGTGGAAATTGGAGCCTACGCCAAGCACAGTGTCGTCTTCCGCGACTCGATAGCGGCGGCGCTAAAGGATCCGGCAGCGGTGTCCTGCTTAGAGTCCAAGTGCGATGTGGAGATCCGGGATCTTGACTGTACCACAGAGGTAGCCGATATAAGAGGCCCGTAAGCGGGATATGCCCAACATCGGGGTTGTCAGTATTGGTCTAGTTCTAAGGACTTTGAGGGGGCAAGAGATAGCGGTAGTTGAGGTGAGTACGCGCGACGCATCTTACTTCCTGAGGCGCGGGAAGATCCTCGGGTTAACTGTCGAGTGCGGGAGCGGACATCTGTGAAAGATGGCTTAGTTACGGGCATGTAGCTTAAGAGTGCAAGGGGCCTGATCGCAGCTCCTTGTGCTATAAATGTGGAGTAGCCGAACACAAAGGCAAGATATGTGAGGCGCCGGCACGCTGCGTTATTTGTGCGGACAAGGGCCTAAGCGGAGAAGACCTTGAACACAAAACAGGGTCCGGAAACTGGATGAATGGAAAGAATGATGGATGCATGACCAGACAGGCGGATAGACAGACGCGCATATGAACAGACAGACGATTGGAAAGACAAACGGATGGAAAAACGGACGGATGGAAAAACGGACGGATGGTCAGACAGACGGGTGGACAGACGGACGGATGAACAGACGGAAAGATGAAAAAACGTACGTATAGACAGACAGATGGATGGACAGGCGGACTGATGGATAGGCGGACTGATGTACAGGTGGACGGATGAACGGCAGGATAAATTGGCAGGCGGTCAGATGGACAGGTAGATAGATTAGTGGAAAGACAGACGGATGAATGGAAAGAAGGACGGATGGATGGATGGACAGGTGGAAGGATGAATGGATGGATGGGTGGATGGATGAATGGATGGCTAGACAAACTGGTGGACGGATGAATGTATGGACAGGCGGACGGATGGAGAGATGGAAAGGCGTCACAAACGAAAAACTTATCAGAATCAACATGTTCGCAGTATGCTCGGGGATCTCGACGTGACCGAGGACTTCGTTTGGAAAGGAGGAGTAGTTATTAAGTTTTCAAAATGCAAGATTTTATTGTTATTGGACGAATGTACTAACGGTCAGTAAGTTGAAATGGCCCAATGATACCAAGCACCGGCTTGTTAACACGTGGGCCCAAGCACAAAGTGATCAACTTTCCCCCGACCGACCGAGGGGCATACTGCTAAGCCTGCGGTTACGAAGAGCGCGAACATGTAGACAGAAGACCAGATTTTTAAAAGAGCAAGTAAGAGTGGCACTATGTATTTAGTAGGAAATATCGTTATATGTTGCAAATAAGATGCAAAAAGCGTTATGTATAGCATAGTTAGAGTATCAAGTTGAATAGATGTAGGTAAGAAATTTCTAATATTTCTGATGAGAATTAATTAGTTCGAAAAAAAATGTTATTCCTAACATTTTACTATGACGATTGCAAAGAGTAGAAATGTTTTTTGCACCGATTATATTCTATAGTGATGAATCCTGTATTTTATTTGGCATACCATATACAAGATATGGATCTTTAAGAATTGGTCGTACAAGAGAAATATACAAAAAGTTTTTGTTATATAGCAGACGTCGAATTCTCTCGACCAGCGCTAAGTGAATCCAAAGGTACCTTATGTTCGATTTGTGATGGAAGAGATATGCTTGTCACTTATGCTTTAGGACCCTAGGGACACATATACCTTCAAACCATTCAATGCGATCTAGTGGTTAGATCCGTGGCATAGCTCCACGGACAAACTAAACAATTTATTTAAAGGCTTTAAAAGACTCTGAACATAGTACCTGAGCACACAGCTTGGTACTCCTTCAGGTCCTGAGGACAATATGGGCTCAATAACCCGTATATCACAAAGTAGTGACCTTTGTGTCATTTCCGGTACAGAACTGCAATAGTTGAGATCTAGACGACTAGACGATACCCTAAACCCTATTATTGACGTGTACGGTCACTGCTTGCAAGTATGTGGGTGTGTGTACGCGCATACTGCATACTCAATTTTAATGTTCCATATCTCCGATGTTTCTCAACTGATTTTAAACAAAAATTCGACAGATTGTCATTATTTTGTTTAATGTTTCTAACGAATAAACTTGAACTTTCTAGAGATAAGTTAAGATAATGTTCCAAATCTGGAGTCTCTAGCTCTTTAGTCCCTGAGGTCTACGCGTTCATACATACGGACAGACAGACTTTTTTTTCCTGGACAAATGCTGGAGAGGGGAAACACTTTACGTGCCGTAGGTGGCTTGCTATCGTCGACCCACTCGACTGACCCTGGACACTTACCTGGAACCGTTTACAACATTACTTCGGGCAAGGTCCATCGTAAGGCCCTAATGGCCTTCTACTTCGTTCTGTCTTTCAACGTCCCCCTGTGTTCGGTCCATCTCTAGCTTCTTGTCTCTAAGGATATTCTGCACGTATTGTGCTACCCGTCCCCAGTTGTTCTCCTTTTGAAGCATAACCCTTACTATGTTGTCGGGATTGATGTTCGTCTCTATTTCTCGATTAAGCGTCGACCGCTTCCCACACCATTTGCTACAGCTAAAAAACGTGTGTTCGGCGTTGTCCTCACAACCGGGACAATACAGACAATCGGGCGATGTTGCCTTTCCCATGCGGTGAAGGAATTTGCGAAAGTAGCCTTTCTTTCGGTCCACAGCTTCACGTCTGTTATTATATACACGTATATCCTCCTCCCAGAGGCTCTGCCATGCATTGAATGTCCTGGCTCTCTCTTCAAGGTATACGTTTTCCCCTTCACCTGCGTTTCTCCTCAGGAAAACCGCCCGCCGCTCTATAGCTAGAAGTATTAAGTCTAATCACCAGAGCTGCCGGTTCAGAAACCGTGCGGTATGCGGAAGCCATCCTTAAAGCCCCCCTCCTTTGGACTTGCGCCAGCCTCTTCCGGTATTTTTCTACGTTTAGAGAGTCGCCCAAAATCTCCGCTCCGTAGAGCAGTACCGACTGAACCGTGCTCATCAGAAGGCGGCGTCTACTAGGGGATGGGCCTCCAACGTTGGCCATAAGTCTGCTGAGCGCAGTCACTCTACCTGCCGCCTTGTCTGCCGTCTGTTTGATCTGTTGGAAAAATTCAGCTTGGAGTCTATCATTATACCCAGGTATCTGACCGCCGGTTTCGACGTCACCATGGATCCTCCAACTCTCACCGTGATGATTGTTGGTATTCTTTTTTTGGTCAGGACTACCACTTCTGTTTTTTCTAGCGCCAGTGATAGCCCATGTTCTGTCATCCAGCTGCTGACCGTCCTCATCACCTGGTTAAGCTTGAGCTGTGCCCTTGGTATGTCCCGTGCTGCCACTAGTGCAGCTACGTCATCCGCATACCCAACTAGGTACGTTTCTTCTGGCATTTCCAATCTTAGCAGACCATCATAAGTGGCGTTCCACAGATCCGGGCCTAGGATGGATCCCTGCGCCGCCCCTGCCGTGATGGCTATTCTGCGGGAGCCTTCTTTGGTTTCGTAGACAAGTCCACGATCCGAGAGGTAGGCATCGATTACACGGGGTAGGTAGGCCGGAACCTTGAATTTTTGCTCCAGAGCCTCCATCATGTCTGTCCATCTCGCCGATTTGAACGCATTCTTCACGTCGAGTGTCACCAAGAGTACCACTCTTTTCGAGTACTTGGTGTGGTTCTCGGCTTTTTCCACCGCTGCCATTACATCGAGGACGGCGTCTCTAGTGGATCGGCCGGCCCTGAACCCGTACTGCCTCGGTGAGAGTCCACCTGCGTTACAAACTGCTTCTGTTAGTCTGGCTCTGATCAGTTTCTCCATGACCTTTCCCGCTGTGCCCAGCATACACAGTGGTCGGTAGGCCGAAGGAGACTCCGGATCGCCCTTTCCCTTGCTGATGAGCACTAACCTTGCCGTTTACCAGCGTGAGAAGAAGACACCCTCTTCTAGGCATGCATTGTACATACGCAGTAGTAGTTCGGGTTTTTGGTGATAAGCCAACTTCAGCTCATCGCTTTGTATCCCATCCGGGTCAGGCGTTTTTTTGTTTTTCATCGAGAGAACTTCCTTTTCTAGTTCTGCCTGGGTGAAGGGTGGGTTGTTTCTCTCGTTTCCCACACCCTTGTCGGTCTGGTTGGCTGCTGTGAGAATCCCAGTTTCCTGTTTACTAGTTTGAAGCCTAGTCCCCAGGGATCCCTTTCTACATCCTCCACCAGCTCTCTCCAGAAGCAGGCCTTGCTCTTGCTTATTGATCTTCGCAGTTCTTTCTTCGCGACCTTATGTTCCGCCGCCTTTTCACCGACTTCTACTCTATTTCTAGCGCGCTGCGCAGCCCGACGCAACCTGTTGCATTTCCTTCTCAGGAGCTCTATTTCCTTGTTCCACCAGTAGACCGGCCGTTTCCCGTGGCGGGGTCTACTGCGGGGCATAGAAACCTCGCACGCCGCACAGATAACGTTCATGGTTGAGGTTACCAATGTTCCTGGTTCTAAGTCTGTAATTTGACCGAAATTTTCGAGCCCTGCGGCGCCCTGGGGCGCCCCTCGCTAGTTCTCTTTCAAAGGGTTCGGTCTTTAGCCGCGCTGCATTCCACCTGCCGGTTATCCTCGTATTCAACCTCGGCTGGGGACGATCATAGTTAATTTCAAAAACTATATACTGGTGGTCGCTCCCGGTATAGTCCTCAATGACTTGCCAGTCCCGGATGGACTGGCCAAGGCCCTCCGATGCCAGTGAGATATCCGGAATTGTTTCCCTTGCTCCTGGTTTTCGAAAGGTCGTGACATTGCCCACGTTCAGTACCAGTAGCTCCGTTCTCGACGCCATTTCCATCACTAGCTTACCCCGGGTGTTTGGGTCAGGCATACCCCATTCCCTTGCCCTTGCGCTAAAGTCACCGGCTACCACTCTGTGCCCCGAGGTCGAAACCACTGCGTCCTCCAGGCCCTCCAACTGTTCTCTGTAGTTTTGGCTCGGTTGGTTCGGCGTGAGGTAGCAGCTGAAAAAGGTGACTTTCCCACACCTCACCCAGACGAAACCGTTACCCCGCCCATGCGCGGCAACCTGTGTCCTCCCAGGTTCCAGGATCCATATGGCTGCTGTGCCGAGTAAATCTTGGTACCAGGTTGCTGGATGTCTATTCCGGTATTGCTTGCTTACAAGTACAAGGTCGACCGCCTTTTCTACTGCCAGCTGTTGCAGCAGGTCGTTCGCGGTAAGACTCCTGTTTAAGTTAGCTTGTAAGACATGGATCATTTCACAGACTTATTTTTTTGCCTTCCCTAGCGCCTCCCTAAGAAATGCAATTTCCGGACCCTGTTGTGTGCTTTAGGTCTTCCCCGCCTAAGCCCTTGCCCTCACAGATGATGCAGCGTGCTGGCGCTACACACATCGTGGCCTTCTGCCCGAAAAGCCTACATTTGTAGCATAAGGAGCTACGATCCGGACCTTTACACCCCTTTGCTACATGCCCGTAATCTAGGCACTTGTAGCAGCGCTTCACAGATATGCGCTCCCGCACTCTACAGTTGACCCATCCAACATGGATCTTTCCTCGTTTCAGGAGATGGAATGCGTCTCACATCCTCGTCTCGACCACCGCCATCTTTTGTCCCCTAAGTGTTTTTGGGATTAGCCCAATCTTAACGTCCCCCATGCTGGGAACATCTCGTTTAAGGGCCTCCCTTATGTCAACTTCCTCAGTGAGGCAGTCCAGATCTCGGATCTATACGCTACATCTCGGCTCTAGGCAGGACACAGCAGCCAGCCCATTGAGCGCCACCGCGATTGTGTCTCGGAATGCCCCACTTCTGGGCGAATAAGGGTGGCATCCGCTGCTGCCTTGCCGGTCCTCCTGCCTCTCTGTTTTGCCTTGCCTGCTTGGCTCTCCGAATGGGCTGCTCTGTCTTTTGGCGCTATTTTTTTTTCCGCTGCTAGCTTCCTTTCTGCTAGCTTCACCATTCTTTTGGTTCTCTTCGAAACGACCAATACTTCTGGGTTGATGTCCGCCGTCTTTATACGTTTTTTAACGTTCACGCCTGCAGGGCTCGCTGCTTGGCGTTTCTCTGGCGCCGTACTCAGTTTTTCTAACTGTTTTTTCCTCGAGATCCTCTTTTCCTCTTCCTCCAGGTCTGTCCAGGTCTTTCTGCATTCCTGCATAGTGGCTTAGGCATCTTCCAGGATAGCGATACTCCTTTTTATCTCGGTAGACACATTCTTTTGTTTGTTTGCAGCCGATTTCATTTTGGCTACTGCTTCTAGGCACCGTAGTATTTGGGACAGACGATGGGATGGGTAGATGAACGTATTGACAGACGGATGGATAAAGACGGTCGAATGGATGAATGGACAGGTGGACGGATGGACAGGTGGACGGATGGACAGGCGGACGGATGGACGGCTGGATAGATTGACAAACGGACGACGTCACAAACGAAAAACTTATCAGAATCATCATGTTCGCAGTATGCTCAGGGATCTCGACGTGACCGAGGACTTAGATTTTTACGTATTGACATTTATTTGCAACAGAGAATTTAAATTAAAGCTTAAACAAATCACATTATGCATGTGTAAGCGAGCACAAAAAAATTTGGTTACGTACTTGGTATTGGAAAACCGGTTAACGGTTTTTTTTTCGTTTGAGTCAAGCTTAAGCATAACATCTTTATGATTATATTTTTATGTACAACAACAAGAGCGAAGTTTATATACCCTTTGGAGCTCCTCCATTTGAAACTATATTACATTGTTTTTAAGACTAGATGGTTCGACACGATAAAAATATAAATATGCTTTGTTTTAAGGGTATATAAACTTATACAATAAATCATTTTATACACAGCTTTTGTAGACGGATTAATTATTTTTCATGCTGTATAAATTTAGTGAAATAAAAAATCAAAAAATATTTATAATAAAATGCGACGAAACAAATATATGAAAAAAGTTGGTATATAAACTGGGGAGATTTGCTTAAAATTTGCTAACTTGACATTCGTTAGTAGGTTCACTCATTAACTTGGCCATTAGGATTGTTAGATTTGCAATTCGAGTAGTTGGTTGAAAGTCGTAGTTTTCTTGGATATTCCATTAACGCCATGTAGCTGCAACTCACGTGGTTCGTGCCTCTTCATCCGAGCTGCGTCTGGGATCTGAATTGTTGCGCATGGCCAAAGTGGCCACCTCGAAGAGGCCGTAGAAGAAGCACAACATGAGTGGACCAAATATGGCACCCTGCCAGCCAATCCAATACATGCCGCCAGCGATGGCAAGGCCATTGAGGTAGGGATGTCCACCACCTTTTAAATCCGCATATATAGCAGTCTCAAAAGATGAGGGCACGAAGAATTGCAGCAGGAACAGTATTAGGCCCGCATAGAAACGATCCTGAGCCAGCCACAGCTCCAGGAAGGCAGGCACTGCGCACCAGTAACTTCCCAAGAACGGAGCTGCTGCCAGAAGTGCTGCCAATGCGGAGGGCAGAAAGACAATGCGTGCTCCAAAAACCGTATGCACCAGCCACGTAAACAGTCCCGTAAATGTTGAACACTTGAACATTGACACAAGCACAACTGTTATAGAATTCTCCAAAGCATCAGCGACTTTTACACAGGAGGCGGAGTAACCCATATACTTTGTTATCTGCATCGGTGCATATTTCTCCTGACTGGCAGTGAGCAGATTAGAACAAAGCAGTGAAGAAAACAATCATATCCAATATGAACTCAATGCACGCCTGTCCACCCGACAGCAGCAACGAGAGAATTTTGCCGGTAACGCCCATAATCATGGAGAGATTCGTCCGTATTATGTGCCAAAGGGATTCAGCGACTTCGAGAATTGTTTGTGTATTGCTCTGCGCCCAGCCGATGATGCCCTGTTTTGCCACTAAAACTAGCTCTTTACAATGTCCTGGATTATCGACAATCTCGCCAAAGGTACTCTTGAGCGCGTCTGTGGGCACCCTTGGGCCATAGGCGTCGCCCGCCCTGTTAAAATCAATCCAATATTGGATGAGTCTGTCCCATACATCCAAAATTTGCTCCTTCAACTTGGTCGCTTGCACTTTGTCCGCATCTGCAAGCCAATCATCAATGTAGGTCTCAATTATACGTCGTCCATAATGATGTGCATTGTCGAGCGCATCATTAATGGACGCCTGTATATTGGCAGGCAAAATATCATTTAGCTCAGGACGATCGGTGTGTCTTGTTAATTAGATCTTTGCCCAAATAAGCAACCTCAATCGTCTCTCAATAGATGTTGACACAAAAGAAAACACTTAGAAACACAATAATCAACAGCATAAGGATTATCATTATAATCGACCTCACCGATTCCACAGAAGACTTAAGTGAATCCCGCGAAATGCTATTGATCGTATAGTTTAATTCCAGCACACCAGGCAAACACAGCGGCAGCACAGCCGAATGACCCTTAAAGCCCCCCTCCTTGGACTGACCATCCATTCATCTGTACAGCTATCCATCTGCCCATTCATCTGTCAGTTCATCAGCCCATCTTTCCATCCGTCCATCTATCCATCCGTCCGCCTGTCCATTCATCCATCCGTCCGTCTTTATCCATCCGTCTGTCAATACTGTTCATCTACCCATCCCATCGTCTGTCCGTCCGTCCGTCTGTCCATCCGTTAGTATTTCCATATAACCGTCTGTCCATCCGTCCGGCTGTTCATCCGTTCCTTTGTCATTCCATTCGTCTGTCTGTCCATTTGCGCGTCTGTCTATTGATGGTCATCCGTCTATCTGATAATCCGTCCGTCTGTCCTTCCGTCAGCATGTCCATCCATCCAGCCTTTCATCTGCCGTCTGTACGTCTTTCTCTATTTCCGTCAGTCCAACCATCCGGCTATCCATCCGTCCGTCTGTTCATCTGTTTGTCTCTCCATTCGTCTGTCTGTCCATTGGCGCGTCTGTCTATCCGTTTGTATGGCCATCCGTCCATCTGCCAATCCGTCCGGCTTTCCTTCCATCTGTCCATCCATGCATCTGTCCCTCCGTCCATTTTTGCGTTCATCCAACCGGCTGTCTATCCATCCATCCGTTTGTCTGGCAATCCGTCCGTCTGTCCTTCCATGCATCTGTCCATCCATGCATCTTTTTATCCGTCCGTCTTTCCATCCATACGTCTGTCTTTCCATCATAAGTCTGTCCAACCATCCGTTTTTGCGTTCATCCAACCGGCTGTCTATCCATCCATCCGTCTGTCTGGCAATCCGTCCGTTTAACCATCTGTCTGCCTTTCCATCTTTGCATCCGTCCGCCTGTCCATTGAACCATCCATCCATTCATCCTTTCACATGTCCATCCGTCCATCCGTCCTTCTTTTCAATCATCCGTCTGTTTTTTTTACCAATCCATGTCCATCATTCCACCCTTTTATCCATCCATCCATCCTTCTTTCCATTCATCCAGTTTCCGGACCCTGTTTTGTGTTCAAGGTCATCTCCGCTTAGGCCCTTGTCCGCACAAATAACGCAGCGTGCCGGCGCCTCACATATCATGGCCTTGTGTTCGGCTACTCACATTTAGAGCACAAGGAGCTTCGATCAGGCCCCTTGCACTCTTAAGCTGCATGCCCGTAACTAAGCCATCTATATTAGTGCTTCACGGATGCAAGACCAAGTTTGAAACCACAGAAAGAATGTGCTCCTTGGTCTCCACACTATTTTTGTCGCCATGGTGATGGCTGTTTGCCCAGTCTGGAGACCATTCAGGAGCACATTCTTTCTGTGGTTTATCAAATTTCGCGGGTACAGAGTGAGGTAGAGTTGCGTATAACACGGTGCCTAGAAGCCATAGCCAAGATGAAGGCGGCAGCAATTAGGCAAAAGACCACATCAAATGACATCAAACTTGGTCTTGCAACTCTGGAGGACGCCTTCTCGACCATGCAGTCCTGCAGGACAGCTAGAATGTGCCTCGAAGAGGAAAAGAAGGTAATGGCGACGCCCACAGAGAAGCTGAACGTCATTAGACGCATCAAAACGGTTGACACAAACCCCGGGGTGTGGTCGTTTCAAACAGGACCAAACGGATGGTGAAGCTTGCAAAATGAAAGATGGCTTCGGAACCAGCAAGCTCGGTAAAAAAAAAGTTGTCCCTTGGGCAAACCCAGCAATTGGAGTTGAAAAGAAGGGCAGGAGCGTTGGCAAGGCACCAGCGGAGGCTATCTTGATTCGACCCGAGGGGGACCGGTCTTACGCCGATATTCTAAGGGAAATGAAGTCTAAAGAGAACCCGGAAAGCTCAGGAGTGTGGGTTAGGACCATCCGGGAGACTCGAACTGGGGGTGTCCGTGTGGAAATTGGAGCCTGCGCCTAGGACAGTGTCGTCTTCCGCGACTCGATAGCGGCGGCGCTCAAGGATCCGGCAGCGGTGTCCTGCTTAGAGTCCAAGTGCGATGTGGAGATCCGGGATCTTGACTGTACCACAGAGGTAGCACATATAAAAGAGGACCGTAAGCGGGATATGCCCAACATCGGGGTTGTCAGGATTGGTCTAGTTCTAAGGACTTTGAGGGGGCAAGAGATAGCGGTAGTTGAGGTGAGTACGCGCGACGCATCTTACTTCCTGAGGCGCGGGAAGATCCACGTTGGATGGGTTAACTGTCGAGTGCGGGAGCGGACATCCGTGAAGCACTGATATAGATGGCTTAGTTACGGGAATGAAGCTTAAGAGTGCAAGGGGCCTGATCGAAGCTCCTTGTGCTATAAATGTGGAGTAGCCGAACACAAGGCCATGATATGTGAGGCGCCGGCACGCTGCGTTATTTGTGCGGACAAGGGCCTAAGCGGAGATGACCTTGAACACAAAACAGGGTCCGGAACCTGCTGAGCGTTCAAGGAGGCGCTCGGAAAGGCCAAAAATAAGATAAAGAAATTATTCGTGTTCTTCAGGCAATCACGAATAGGAGCCGAACTGCCAACGATTTGCTTCAACAGTTGGCAGTGGTAGTGGTAGCTTTAACGCGAGGGCGCTGAAATGAGGTATGCCCTACCCCGACGCACGGGGTGAGCTCGTAATGGAGATGGTGGCGAGATCTGGCCTTCTGGTTTTTAACGAGGGGAACGGGATATGGGGAAACAATTCCCGATGTCTCAATCTCTCCGGAGAACCTCGGGTCGTTTATTTGGGAATGGCAAGTCATTGAAGACTTAACCGGTAGTGACCACCAATACATCGTGTTTAATCCTGAAAACGGTAGTCCCCACCAAAGGGTGACTCCCAGATCATTCGTCAAATGGAAAATATCACGGCTAAAGACCTAGTCTTCTGAGAGGGAAATAGCGAGGGGTGATGCAAGGATGGAGGAGCTCGGTCAGAATAGAGAAGTAGCTGCAGAAACAGTGGATACTTCAACAATGAATATTATCAGGGCGGCCTGTGAGGCTTTCATGCCCCGTAGAGGGCCCCGCCACGGGAAAAAGCAGGTAAACTGGTGGAGACCAGAGATAGTGGACCTGCGCAGAAAGTGTCACAGGCTACGTCGTGTCGCACAACGGGCGAGAAACCGAGTGGAAGCGCACGTTAAGCGGAGAATAAGGCCGCAAAAACGAATTACGACGAGTCATTTACCAGAGCAAGGCTTGCTGCTGGCGGGAGTTGGTTGCAGACATAGATAGAGATCCCTGGAGACTGGGAAACAAACTTGTAACTTGAAAACTGGGGGCCCTGAAATCTGTGGAAGCCAAAGAAGCAGCATAATCCCACTCTTTACTCAGGAAGAACTGGAAAAAGTGGTTCTCACTATGAAGGAAAAGAAGGCACCTGGCCCGGATGGGATACCGAATGAGGCCCTGAAGCTGATCTACCATCAGAACCCAGGACCTTACTGCGCATGTATAATGCCTGCCTAGCTGATGGAGATTTCTTCTCGTGTTGGAAAACAGCAAGGGCTGGTGCTCATCAGCAAAGGAAAGGGCGATCCCGAGTCTCCAACGTCCTACCGCCCGTTGTGTATGCTGGATACAGCGGGAAAGGTGATGGAGAAGCTGAGTAAGTCCAAGTTAACGGCAGCAATCCGCATCGCCGAGGGACTCTCAACGTGGCAGTACGGGTTTGGGGCGGGCCGATCCACCAGAGACGCTGTCCTTGATGTAGTTGCAGTGGATAGAGCCGAGAACCACGGTCCTCGCGTCGCGTGGTACTTCTTGTGACTCTCGACGCAAATAATGCGTTTAGCTCGGCGAAATGGACAGATATAAATATGATGGAGGCTCTGGAGCACAGTTTCGGGGTCCCGACTTATCTTCTCCGAATAATCGACGCCTACATTTCGCAGACTACTTTATGAGACCAGAGAACGCGTCCGCAGAAAGGTGGTGCCCAAGGCAGTTTGCTTAAAATTTTTGATAACTCCTCCCCACATCGATACACAGATGGAATCGATAACAAAAAAATTTTGAATTTGAAAAACTAAGAAGTCACGTTGGAACCTATAAGCGAAATAATCAAAATCTGAAAATTTTTGCTTAAATCGGTTGAGAAAACACCAGAGATATGGAACATTGAAGTTAAGTCAAGTATACAATTATGCGCGTACTCACACACACAAACATACTTGCAAGCACTGACTGTACCTGTTCAGGGTATCTTAAAGTCTGGACCAAGATAAAGTCTTCAAGTCTCGACTAAAGTCTTCTACTTGTCTGCCGGAAGTGGGTTGGCGGGCAACACAGGGGGGACAGTAGACAGACAAAGGCCAGAAGTTGTTTTGGCCTTCGGAGAATCATTCAATATTTTGCAGCTATTGAACTGAGTCTCAACCTGTTTGAAGTCATTTTTATTTTATTTTTGGTAAGTGAAAATTAGCTAAGTTCCGATGATATCGAAGCTGTAATGTTTGGTGAAAATTACTATGGGGCTTTTTTGACCAATCACACCAACCTTAATCTCATCTGTCCATTCCATGCATTGGCTGACCAATTTCGACAAATTTTCCAATTCTTTCCTTCGTACATTTTAAATTTAACGTGTAGAGCTAAGAAAGTTACCTTCTCCAAAGGCTTGCGGCTTTTGAAATATTTTCTTTCAGATATTAGTCAACTATTTTCGCTATCATATCAAAAGGAAATAACGATGCTTTGTTACAGTCTTTAAACACCCTAACTGATCTAGCAGATGATTTTTGAAAAGAAGCATGGTGTTTTTAGGTTTTGTATCATTTTAGTCGAAGACTTATCGACCAATTTCACTACGAGATTTTAAATTAAATATATACATACAGATATATATATTTTTTAACTATGAACGTTAGGACCAATTTCATTACAATTTTGGCCTATTTACTCGTCAATTATTAATCTATTAGTCACAAACACAATAAACACATACATTTATAAAGTAAGTTGATTTTAAGATTTTTGGTACACATATCAATTATTACTTTCGAATGACTTTACCACTTTTAACAAAATACTATTATAAAAAAAAATTTCTAAATAACGTATAAAAGTTCAGGGGAAAAAATAAAATTACTCACTTAAAAATTGCAAAGCTTGATGTTTGTTTTTATACCCTGATCCCATTAAAAATGGGAAAAAAGGGTATAATGAATTTGTGCAAAATGTATGTCCGTCTGTCCGTATGTATGAACGCGTCGATCTGACAGACTGTAAGAGCTAGAGACTCCAGATTTGGAACTTAAGCTCGCCTAATCCCTAGGCAGTACAAGTTTGTTTTCGATTTTCGATAACTCTTCTCGTTTCCGATATACACATGGGATCGATAACAACAAAATCTTGAATTTAGAAAACTTTGAGATGCAATTTGAATTATAAAACAAAATAATGACAATCTGTGAAATTTTTATCGAAATCGGATAATAAACACCGGAGATATGGGACATTGAAGTTTTGTATGCACTATGCAGTATGCGCGTACACACACACACATATACTTGCAAGCACTGACTGTACGCGTGAAGTATAGGGATCAGGGTATCGTCTAGTCGGGATTTCTCGGCTAGAGCCTTCTTACTTGTTTGACCTGGAAAAGGCTTTATTCAATTTCGCAGCTGTAAATATATATACTTTTGCATTATATCTTCATAACAACATAATATACTCACTTATGTTTGATTTGTATTATTTTTTCATTGCGCTATATGCTTATAATGATTTTATTGCAACACACTTTTATAAATGCACTTTTATTAACTTTATTTTGAAAATTTGTATATTTTGTTATTGAAATAAGAATTTCATTTGCTTATGAACATTTGCTTTTTGAACAATGACATCTCATAGAGGCCTACTCTTCCGATCGAATGTTTTTATATGATAAAGCGCACGAAATACATTTACGTCAGACGAGTTATTACGCCTTGCAACTATGAGCAATATTGAACAAAAAATTTTAAGCCAATCTGTATATATATTTGTTGGCGAATGCACTGCAGACAAAAAGACATTTACAACGTTTGGTTGTTTGGGAGAGACTAATTTATTTTCAATCGATAACCTAAACAGTTTGTCGAGTACATCGATATACATTAGACATTTTGGGGACTGCCAACTTAACAATATTAAAAATATAATTTTAAAATGTATCCGTAATGCAATCCAGTGACTATTACTCTTCCGATTTTTGATGACCATTTGATGCTTCATGTAGAAATTAAAATAAAGGTAATTGTAGATAATACTTCACTTCAGTAAGCTTTTGAAGTCGTTATTGCGAGAAGAATAGTAGTGGAATTCAGCAATGTTTTAGGATACCGAAAAGGTACAATTAACTGAAAAGTAACTTATCAAATAAATTTATACTTTTGGGATCCTGCTGAAACTGTTATCTACACTGAGTCAACTAAACTCTATAACATTCGGTTTTAAGCACTGAAAAACTGGACTGAAAATCTCGAGCAATTAAGGTTTGCGGAACAAAAAATTGTCGAATTCGGCTTAAAGAGTTTCTACTGTGGCATAGCGCCTGGAAAGATAAATTGATCGACACCTTCGACGTTGGGTGGTATAAATCTTTGGGATAAGATATAGGTTGGGATCGGGAAACGAATAAGGAGGATGGATGGCAGTAATCCGATCAAGAATTTTATTAAGAGAATTAGAAATAATCATTAATTTGACTCAATGACATTCCATGTAAGTCGATTAAAAATTCGTTCTGAACCGTGGGGGTCAAGGGACCAGAGTCAGGACAAGAAATCTAAGGAGCTTCAGCAATATTGAAAACCAAAAACTACTATAAAATCTAAAATCGTGCATCGTAACACTGGTCTTATATGACGAAATATTCCGATCGTAAGTGAATTTCAATTTCTTAATCGTGAAATTGGCTTTAGTATTGGCCTAAACGTAGACCTTGACTTCGTTTGAAGTTAAATTAGGGGAAGCCTTAAAACAAATATTTGTTTTGTAGGTAGAATTGAAAAAAATCTTATTACCATATCTTCAACTGAAGTATGTTAGAATTATTTTGTTGATCTAAGTCAACACTACTAACCACTTCAGAAACCGAAGGATCGGGATTAGATACGACAACATCCATGGGTATTATTATGTTTTAATTTTGGCTCTAGATCGCTTAGTGGATTTTCAGAATAAAAGGACCTGATGATAGCACAACATTTTTCTTTTTTTGATAAATATGTAAGAGATTCTTCTCATTGAAATTTCTTTGCACTGCTGAGAAATTTCCACATAGGTTTTACGACGAACGCTACCGACTGTGGAATACTTCGATACCAGTTTAACAGGTGATGAGGAACCTTCGGTTTCAGAGTAGAAAAATTTGACATGACAATGCCGACTTGGCGGTTTATGCTGATGCTTCCCAATGTCTGTTACACACATACATCGTACCTCGCCAGGTACTACACCCGAGCTTCGACACAAACTTTTTGCAAGTGCTATCTTCCTACTCTCATTTGTTACGCATAGTTTAAGTTCTATTTTTGTTCCCTCGTTAAGTTCGCCTTATGGCACACACCGCACCCTACTCTCACGGGCATGAAAAATGCTTTTTTCTTTCTGTTTCATATAGTTTTACAACTTCATTATACCCTTTTCATTATTTTTCAATGGGTCAAGAGTTATGGAAATATGAATTTGAGGCGATGCCAACTGGTTGGCATCTAGCCTTTTGCGTTTGCTCAATAATATTCCTGTCTTTCTGTTCAGCGCAAATACACTCACAGACATAAACACACACATACACAACACACACAACCACAATGATTGACATTTAGTTGCTACCTATTTTGTTCAATTGACAATATGTGTGGTATGGTCATTAAAAGCGAAAAGATGTAAGTACTTAAGGTAGCTAACTGTAATTAAATATTTAAAACACATCACACACGCTTCAGGGCGGCATTTAATAACGTCTTGCTGTAATTGACAAAACTTAGTTCCTTGCTTTTGAATTGCCAACGCTCATCAAATGCAGCAATTAAACGAAACATCAATGTTCACAACAACAATTAAACTGACAGAGATTCTTATTACGATTGCTCCGGATTCTCAAAAACTAGATCTAGCAGAATCTTTACAATTCGCATTTAGCTTAACTAATTAAGTTTTGCTTTGAAACGCACGCAAATTATGTAACAAAAACATTTCAACAACACGCCTTCCACCCAGGAAGACGGGTAATGGAGAATACCATCAAAACACTGTTTTCGTCTCACCTGGTCAAAACAACTAATCCTGAGCATAGCAATTGCGACTCAGTCGAGCCTTTCTCGAAAAAGAGCTTCTACGGCAAAATAAAGTAAAGTAAAAAAAGCGGAAAAGCACTTGGGCCCCATAATATTCATGCACCGACCAAGCTGCATGCTAAGCACTGCAGGAAAGCTTCTTAAAAAACTGATTAAACCTCGATTGGCAGCTGCGATCTCGATTCTGCGATTCGGGTGGACTATTAATCAAATAGCACGCCTTCACCCCAGGCATGGCAACAATGGGAGCAATAAGAAAACAGTCACCCAAGCAGCACCAGCTAGCTATTGGCTGCTACAGCTTGGTATTAAGAGTTTAAAAGTGAGGTTGATGATTCTTAACATTCGTTCCGAAATAAATGTTTCTTCGGAACTAGAACCAATCAACGAACGTGCCTTATAACACGTGCCGAGATGACAAATGTTAATTATTGCTGTTGAGTAAAACACCTTGCATGTGAAAAAAAAACACCGGATGTGAAATAGTTGTGGATTTGATGCGGACTGTATAAATTGATTTTTAAGATAGGGAAGACTTAGACTTAACGTTGACTTAGAGACCACTTGAGTTAGAGGGTCCCGATCTAACACAGTATTGTGGTGACCATTGCACATATAACAATTAGAGCTACTTGTGCAATCTTTAAGCTGATGACCTTTGGCGAAACAATTAAAACAAAGTTGCAGTCTTATGTTTCGGTTTCTACCATTTGCAAAAACCGTAGGCATTAGCGAATGGAATGCTTTTCTTTGGAACAGTGCTTGCAGACAGGGTTTGGCTTTGCAGGTTGCGCTTTTACTTTGACTTTTGCTTCGAAAAAATTCATACTTTTTAGAGGATGATCCTTGCGTTTGAATTGGTTTTGGCCTCTCGCATTAGGCCTTATGGCTTCGATCGCTTCTTGCATACGACGGTGCTCAGTGAGGAAAGTATTGAATTTGACCAAAGCCGTTATATCGGATTTGTTATGAAGAGACTTTTCCCACAAGGGTGTATTCGGCGGTCTGAACGAGCACAGAAACACGAGCAAACATTTCCAATTTTCAGAGCAGACCTTAGCCAATTTGAAGGCTGCCAAACACCCCAAATTCTTGGGAAACTAACGGCGGACAAGAGAGGACTGCCGGAGGCAGCAGCAGAACACAAATTACTTAAACACAACATTTAAATGAAATTTCGTCTGACTGCTTGGCAAAGCTTGATCTTGTTCTCTCTCGCGTTTTACCACTCATCTGTTACGCATAAATACTTTAAGTTCAAAATACATATAAGCGCATATACTCGTAATATAATTGAGCAAACTTGTTATAACCACAAAAAAAAACAATTGAAATAAATTAATGTTAAGTTGTTGTGTTTTACATTTAGTAAAATAAACCCCAACTTTCTGAACCAGTTCGAACATAGGTGAACACAAAAAAGTAGCTCCTCTAAACAAGGATTTTTAGTATGCTGTTAAGCAACAGTTGCTTATTTTCGAGTCTTGCGGAGGGATTCTGCCATGCGGAATGAATACCGTCATTAGTCAGTGAAGATTTTTAAACAATTCCCTTAGCCTAGCTCATGGTCTTAGCGTTGAAGTGAAACAGTTTTACGACTGGGGTCAAACGGTGATTATTAATATAAATTGCAGTGAAATGATCCCGGAATGAAAGCCAGCGCAGATAGTCTCCACCGAAGACTTCTGTTTCAATTGGGGGAAGACTTCAACCTCTGCTAGCTGTTGCTTAGTTTGCGTTGAAAGAGCAGTGTTAATTTTTTTGTTTTATTATTAATTTTTTATTAAATTTAAATTGAAGTAGATATACCTACAAAAATACTGCTTGGACTAGAAATAACATCTCTATGAAATGAAAAACAAAAAAAATAAAAATAAACATCTCTCTCTTCCTCTTTGGTCGACCCAATAAACTGATCCTGGACGCTTGCCTGTGGCTCTAAAGGCGCTCCACTTCCCGCTCGTTCACTTCGGACTCGAATTTACTCTTAGGATTCCGTGCGCATATTGAGCCACACGACCCCAATTGCTCTCCCTTTTAAGCATAGCGTCTATTATGTTGTCGGGAGTGATCTCTGTCCCAAAGAACGTGTTCTCCGCGTTGTCGCTGCATCCGGGGCAATACAGACAGTCGGGCCTTTCCCATTTGGTGAAGGTAGTGGCGGAAGTAGCCATGTCCCGACAAAAGCTGTGTTAGGTAGTAATCTAGTAATCTCACCATGGTTTCCCTGTGACCCACGGCTTCACGTCTGTGATAAGGCGCGTCTCTGGTGGACCGGCCCGCCCTTATCCCGTACTGCCTCGATGAGAGTCCCCCGGCGTTGCGGATTGCTGCCGTTAACTTGGACTTAAACAGCTTCTCCATTACCTTTCCCGCTGTATCCAGCATACACAACGGGCGGTAGGACGTTGGAGACTCGGGATCGCTCTTTCCTTTGCTGATGAGCACCAGCCTTGCTGTTTTCCAACACGAGACGAAAACTCCATCAGCTAGGCAGGCATTATACATGCGCAGTAAGGTCCTGGGTTCTGATGGTAGACCAGCTTCAGGGCTTTATTCTGTATCCCATCCGGGCCAGGTGCCTTCTTATCCTTCATAGTGTAAGCCACTTTTTCCAATTCTTCCTGAGTAAAGAGTGGGATTACTTCCATCTGGCTCCATTCCCTTTGCGGCCTGGTCGGGTGCTGTGGGAACAGCGCGGTGACTATGTTCTCCATTGTCACAGCTTCTTTGGCAAGTTTGAAGCCCAGAGATCCCTTTCTATGTCTGCAGCCAACTCCCGCCAGCAGCAAGCCTTGCTCTGATTAATGGATCGTCGTAATTCCTTTTTTGCAGCCTTATGCTCTGCTAACTTTACGTTCGCTTCCACTCGGTTTCTTGCCCGTTGTACGACACGGCGTAGTTTGTGACGCTTTCAGCGCAGGTCCGCTGTCTCTGGTCTCCACCCGTAAACCTTCTTTTTCCCGTGGCGGGGCCTTCTACGGGGCATGAAAGCCGCCCTGACAATATTCATGGTTGAAGTAGCTAGTGTTTCTGCAGCTTCTTCTTTATTCTGGCCGAACTCCTCCATCCTCGCAGCACCCCTCGCTATTTCCCTCTCAAAAGACTCGGTCTTTAGCCGTGATATTTTCCATTTGACGAATGATCTGGGACTCACCCTTTGGTGGGGACTACCGTTTTTAAGATCAAACACGATGACTTGGTGGTCACTACCGGTTAATTCTTCAATGACTTGCCATTCCCGAATAAACGACCCGAGGTTCTCCGGAGCGATTGAGACATCGGGAATTGTTTCCCCATATCCCGTTCCCCTCGTTAAAAACCAGAAGGCCAGCTCTCGCCACCATCTCCATTACGAGCTTACCCCGTGCGTCGGGGTAGGGCATACCTCATTTCAGCGCCCACGCGTTAAGGTCCCCGGCTACCACTTTGTATCTCGAGGTCGCTATTACCGCGTCTTCCAGGTCCTCCAGTTGTCCTCTATAGCTTTGGATCGGCTGATTCGGCGTGAAATAGCAACTGAAAAAAGTCGTCGTCTCACACCTAACCCAGACAAACCCGTTGTCTCGACCGAGAGCAACATGGGCTTTTCCGGATTCCAACACCCAGATGACTGCAGGACCGAGTAGATCTGAGTGAAAGTACTCCGGTACTACTCGCTTAACAATTAAAGGTCGACCATCCTCTACACTGCCAACTGTAAAAGCAAATCGTTGGCAGTTCGGCTCCTATTCGTGATTGCCTGAAGAACACGAATCATTGCTTTATCTTATTTTTGGCCTTTCCGAGCGCCTCCTTGAACGGTCAGCAGTTTCCGGACCCTGTTTTGTGTTCAAGGTCATCTCCGCTTAGGCCCTTGTCCGCACAAATAACGCAGCGTGTCGGAGCCTCACATATTATAACCTTGTGTACGGCTACTCCACATTTATAGCACAAGGAGCTGCGATCAGGACCTTTGCGCCCCTAAGCTACATCCCCGTAACCAAGGCTTCTATAGCAGCGCGTCACGGATGTCCGCTTCCGCACTCGACAGTTAACCCAAACGAGAATCTTCCCGCGCCTCAGGAAGTAAGATGCGTCGCGCGTACTCATCGCAACTACCGCCATCTGTTGCCCTCTCATAGTCCTTGGGATAAGTCCAATCTTGACATCCCCGATGTTGGGCATATCGTGCTTAAGGACCTCTTTAATATCGGCTAATATTCGACGCTCGGGTCGAATTAGGATTGCCTCCGTTGGTGCCTTGCCAGAGCTCCTGCCCTTCTTTTTAACTCCAATTGCCTGGATTGCCCAAAGGGACGACTTTTTTAACCAAGCTTGCTGGTTCCGAAGCCATATTTCTTTTTGCCAGCTTCACCATCCGTTTGGTCCTTTTTGAAACGACCACACGCACGGGGTTTGTGTCAACCATCTTGATGCATCCTATGACGTTCAGCTTCTCTGTGGGCGTCGCCATCATCATCCTAGCTGTCCTGCAGGACTGCTTCACAGGCGACTGGGATCACCCTGGAGTCCATTACCATCACTATTTTTGGTCCCACTAGCACTCAATGCTATGGCACTACGAGTTGGTCGCACTCCACATGCACTTGTCTCCTTAACAGCACCGTATGCCATGTGGTCAACCTCTGATGCTTTGTGGTCGCTGGCTTTCGACGCCCCGTGGCCCGCTTGAACACCCCTGACGGCCGCCGGTACTGGAGATCCGACCCCCTGCACCGTAACTTTTTTCCTTCTCTCAACACTCATTGATTGTTTTGATTTTGGGGTTCCTTTCCCTAGGACTGCTCTTAGCGACAAGGTAGCACGACGCGCTCCGAGTCGAGCCCCTCAGCACGAAAAGTTGGCAGCCAAAGGGGGGGCTGAATAACAATGCACATACTTTCAATGCAGGATATTAAAATCTTTGCTGAGTGCGTCTTGATTCTGGAGCTGAGATTTTCGCTCAAACGCTAGGTGAACTTTCTCCTATATGGATCGGATTTGGTCCCGGCGGAACTGTAGTGCAAACAGGGATGCGCCTGCTAAGCCTGTCCAACACTGCAACAAATATCATTCAGTGCCATTTTGTGTTTGGATGTAATGTCCTTGCGATTTGTTTCTCGTTAAACTCGCGCCGTGCTTCGGAATTGCTTTACTTTTTACTTTCGTTTTGAACTGAGTTGCAGCCAGACGCATAATAATGTCCGTCTGTCCATGTGGATGTATGAACGCGTCGATCTCAAAACTATGAGATTTAAAGATTCCAGATTTGGAACATTAACTCGGTTAAGCCCAAGGCAGTAGAAGTTTGCTTAACATTTTTGATAACTCTTCCCCTTATCGATACACAGATGGAATCGATAACAAAAAAATTTTTAATTTGGAAAACTAGGAAGTCGCGTTGGAACCTATAAGCGAAATAATGAAAATCAGAAAATTTTTGCTTAAATCAGTTGAGAAAACACCAGAGATATTGAACATTGAAGTTAAGTCAAGTATACAATTATGCGCGTACTCACACACACAAACATACTTGCAAGCACTGCACCCGTTAAGTATAGGGTTTTAGGGTATCTTAAAGTCAGGACCAAGATAAAGTCTTCAAGTCTCAACTAGAGTCTTCTACTTGTTTAATATCGATAATTATTTGGCGAACCAAGGTGGTTTTACCACTTGAAGATCAATTAAGGGGAACACAAATGTCCAAAACCGAATTCAACGTCTCATAAAATATGACAACGTCAGTTTCTAAATCACTAAGAGAGCAAAGGTAAAACCAATTAGCATGCTCAAGAATTTCTTTGAATTTAATTTTAAGAAATCAACGGGATTTTTCTATTTCAAAGGTGGTAAGGTAGGCGTCTTCCGGAAGCACTAGAGGGGGTGCTCTACTAAAATAACTGCAAGTAACTGTAAGTCAGAAGCAAAAATTTACTTTAAAATGTTAAAATGTTTGGAAGATCAGTGCAATGAATTTGTTTAGAGGAAATCCAAGATTATTCAGCAGCAAGAAAAAGATGCCCCTTATGAGAGGTGCGACCGCAAATATATAACTTATATTTATTTGAAAAAAACAAAATAATAATCCGAAATATAATATATATATATATAAATATAAATATAAAGGTTTAAAACAAAATTCTGAAAGTGCAGCTACTTGTGAGTCGAAGGCTAAGCTGTTAACATACAGTTTACAAAGCTTGTGTTAAGGCCTCTTACATTTTGGTGGGCAAGGCTTGTTAGTTCTTTCCTATCGAAGTAGAGGCAACAGCGTGGCTAGGCGGTGCACTACTGATGCTATTAGTATTAATTTGCTTGTAAACATGCTCATTCACGATGATCTGCGGCGGTCAAAACTTTTCAGTAAAAACAGTTGAAAAAAGTTCGTACGGAAGACTCAACTTTAAAACAACAGTTGGTGGAGAATGAATTTTACTTTTAACATAGATACTACCATCATCCTAGGCGCTTAAAAGCTTCAAATGCACCGACAATAGAATCAATAGGTACACAAATTGATACATTGATTGGTATTGGATCCAAAAGGATTTAAATTTTTTAAAGCGGACTGGTTGTTGGCGAGTTCAATAACTTTAACGGGCTAGAAATAGGGGAATGGGTATTTGAGCTGTCTGCCGGAAGTGGGTTGGCGGGCAACACAGGGGGGACAGTAGACAGACAAAGGCCAGAAGTTGTTTTGCCCTTCGGAGAATCATTCAATATTTTTTTAATTTATTTTTGGTAAGTGAAAATTAGCTAAGTTCAGATGATATCGAAGCTGTAATGTTTGGTGAAAATTACCATGGGGCTTTTTGACCAATCACACCATTCTTAATCTCATCCGTCCATTAAATATTCCTCCATGCATTGGCTGACAAATTTCGACAAATTTTCCAATTCTTTCCTTCGTACATTTTAAATTTAACGTGTAGAGCTAAGAAAGTTACCTTCTCCAAGGGCTTGCGGCTTTTGAAATATTTTCTTTCAGATATTAGTAAACTATTTTCGCTATCATATCAAAAGGAAATAACGATGCTTTGTTGCAGTCTTTAAACAACCTAACTGATCTAGCAGATGAACTTTTTGAAAAGAAGCATGGTGTTTTTAGGTTTTGTATCATTTTAATCGAAGACTTATCGACCAATTTCACTACGAGATTTTAAATTAAATATATACATACATTTATATATATTTTTTAACTATGAACGTTAGGACCAATTTCATTACAATTTTGGCCTATTTACTCGTCAATTATTAATCTATTAGTCACAAACACAATAAACACATACATTTATAAAGTAAGTTGATTTTAAGATTTTTGGTACACATATCAATTATTACTTTCGAATGACTTTACCACTTTTAACAAAATACTATTATAAAAAAAAATTTCTAAATAACGTATAAAAGTTCAGGGGAAAAAATAAAATTACTCACTTAAAAATTGCAAAGCTTGATGTTTGTTTTTATACCCTGATCCCATTAAAAATGGGAAAAAGGGTATAATGAATTTGTGCAAAAGTATGTAACAGGCAGAAGGAAGCATCTCCGACCCCATAAAGTATATATATTCTTGATCAGTATCAACAGCAGAGTCGATAAAGCCATGTCCGTCTGTCCGTCCGTCTGTCCGTATGTATGAACGCGTCAATCTGACAGACTGTAAGAGCTAGAGACTCCAGATTTGGGACTTAAGCTCGCCTAATCCCTAGGCAGTACAAGTTTGTTTTCGATTTTCGATAACTCTTCCCGTTTCCGATATACACATGGGATCGATAACAACAAAATCTTGAATTTGGAAAACTTTGAGATGCAATTTGAATTATAAAACAAAATAATGACAATCTGTGAAACTTTTATCGAAATCGGATAATAAACACCGGAGATATGGGACATTGAAGTTTTGTATGCACTATGCAGTATGCGCGTACACACACATATACTTGCAAGCACTGACTGTACGCGTAAAGTATAGGGATCAGGGTATCGTCTAGTCGGGATTTCTCGGCTAGAGCCTTCTTACTTGTTTGACCTGGAAAAGGCTTTATTCAATTTCGCAGCTGTAAATATATATACTTTTGCATTATATCTTCATAACAACATAATATACTCACTTATGTTTGATTTGTATTATTTTTTCATTGCGCTATATGCTTTTAATGATTTTATTGCAACACACTTTTATAAATGCACTTTTATTAACTTTATTTTGAAAATTTGTATATTTTGTTATTGAAATAAGAATTTCATTTGCTTATGAACATTTGCTTTTTGAACAATGACATCTCATAGAGGCCTACACTTCCGATCGAATGTTTTTATATGATAAGGCGCACGAAATACATTTACGTCAGACGAGTTATTACGCCTTGCAACTATGAGCAATATTGAACAAAAAATTTTAAGCCAATCTGTACATATATTTGTTGGCGAATGCACTGCAGACAAAAAGACATTTACAACGTTTGGTTGTTTGGGAGAGACTAATTTATTTTCAAGCGATAACCTAAACAGTTTGTCGAGTACATCGATATACATTAGACATTTTGGGGACTGCCAACTTAACAATATTAAAAATATAATTTTAAAATGTATCCGTTGTTATGAATCGGCTTTTCATTCCCAACACTGTATCGATAGCCAGCTAGCAAATCGGTCACTCAGGGATGGATACGACCTGGATACAGTGCTGGCCGGTGTAACCAAAATTTATATTTTTTTCTAACGAATAACTAACAAACAAAACAAACGGGTGAATACTAAATCTTTACAGACTCGGACAACTATGGGACATACATCGGTAAAAAGGTGGAATCATTTACCCCCCCCCCCCTACCTATGGGTCGGTATTTTTGCATTTTATTGCCGACCCCCTATACACTACAACACTAACAACAACAACTTACCCCGACATCAACACACACTCGTCCCAATCACACATAAATATCTACTCACACATGTTTAGATACACAGTACACACTTATATTAATTCATTTAAAACTATACATGGCTTTCTTAAAATAAATTTACTCTAGATAAATAAACAAAAGAATGAATGGTATTTAAATAAATAAATAAACAAAAATGAACATGAACTTATAAACGCAGAACATGTAAACAATACACGTAAACGTAGAAATAATAATTAAATAAATAAATTAAATGATACTAAATAAATAATAAATAAATAAATTAAATGATACTAAATAAATAAATTAAATGATACGAAGTAAATAGTTAATATATGAATAGGGGCGGGGATAAATCGCTAAATAACTAGATTAATTGATTCAAATTCGGGCCTTCGACAATCGGTTGCGGCCCACTGTGCCTGTGGCGGAGGCCGTATGGCTGTTGCGCAAGCGCTGATGCTTATTCTTTTGGGGCACAAACTTGGTGACTCGCCCAACGGGCTTGTTCTTGCTTGTCACAAGCCTGGCTTGTTCTTGCTTGTCACAAGCCTGGCTTTGTTTCTTTTTTTTCTAGCTATTTCGTGTCAGGCTTTTTTTTTCTTCTGCCACACCAGCCTGGCCTTTTTGCTATCTCATGACTTTCTGGCTTTTCTCTTCTTCCCTCCTTAAGCCATCCCCTTAAAACAGCGACACCATTCCAATATCTTCGCCTACACGAATCTCCAACCCTCTTTCGACAACCACAACCATCGATAGCACATCGCCGACCATAACATCCCTAGGCAGTATAAGTTTGTTTTCGATTTTCGATAACTTTTCCCGTTTCCGATATACACATGGGATCGATAACAAAAAAATCTTGAATTTGGAAAACTTTGAGATGGCAATTGAATTATAAAACAAAATAATGACAATCTGTGAAATTTTTATTAAAATCGGTTAAGAAACACTGGAGATATGGGACGTTGAAGTTGTGTATGCAGTATGCGGGTAGACACACACACACATACTTACAAGCACTGACTGTAGGCGTAAGGTAAAGGGATCAGGGTATCGTCTAGTCGGGATTTCTCGACTAGAGCCTTCTTACTTGTTATTTATTTATTTATTGTGAAAAGTTCGATAGCTATTGAAAAAGCTCAATAGCTCAACAAAAGGTGTTTATACATATATAAGTCAACACAAATTTAAATCATAAATCGTAAACCATTCATCCATCAACACAATTAAAACTATGTCAAGACCATACACATTACCATATATTTATTGACACAATTAAACTTGTATTCGATACTGTAGGTCAAAAAACTCTTAGCGACAAAATATCGCTGACTACACAGAATATCGCTGACTGCACAATATACGTTATTGCGCAGCGGTCAGCCAACCCGGTAGTTGCTAAATATGCTAGTCTGCATAAGCAAACAATTGCTGAGAACTCAATAACTCAATAACCCAATTTAACTGACAACACAAACATATAAGCTAAGCTATTTTCTACCTATAAATATTGTGAATTTTCGTTAATAAAGTTATTGTCTTTATTCCGCATTCAATACTATTCACTCATTTCTTCCATCGCGCTTACTGTGGGCACCGAAGGACTCCCTCTCCGTAGTCCAACTAGTTACAAGTGCTAGCTGCGACGCCCTTTAGTAGTCAGTTTATGTACTATCAAAAATAGACAAACATTTTGGTGACCCCGACCATTTTTCCATCAAAAGCTGTCAACAAGGAGACAAAAGGATAACCAATTCATCCAAATCGTCAATTGAAGTTGTCAAAAAGCCGACAGTCAACGGAAAAATTTAAACAGCCAGCACAATTCACTATATTTGTGCTAGTTTTACAACCACCTAACACAATTCCCTACATTTGTGTTAGTGTGAACTGAAGTTGTCAACTAGGCGACACATCAGGATCTAAGTGTCTGTATCGCCAAATATTGATAAGCCCTGAACACCAATTTAATCAAATGAAAGTTTGGAGGAATAATCCAAATGATGAGTTGAAATACTATCGATTAAAAACGGTTACATATGGAACAGCAGCGGCTCCGTTTTAAACAACTTAGTGTCTAAATCACTTAGCCTCACTTCATCTCAGCAGATCACCATTAGGATCATCTGCCTTAAGGGATGACTTCTACGTAGATGATTGCCTTACAGGAGCAGACTCAGTACGAGAAGTAGTACAAATCCGACAGGAGTAAGTTAAAATACTGCTCCCCAACGGATTCAAATTACGCAAATGGTGCTCAAACAATGAGCAAATTCTTCAAGGAATTCCCAAGGACGACATAGTAAGCGATATCAAACTTGACGAAACACTGGAACACCACAGTGTTAAGACATTGGGTCTTATTTGGATGCCAAAAAGGGATCAACTTTGCGGCCGCACCCAAAACAACACAGCAAAACGGTTGACAAAACGTGTAGTTTGATCGGAGCTGGCACAGGTCTTCGACCCTCTAGGTCTGTTCACTCCAGTCGTGGTAAAGGCAAAAATCTTTATACAACAACTCTGGGAATCAAAACTCAACTAGGATGACGAACTACCTACGAATCTTCAGAACGAGTGGAAGGATTAAAGAGAAGACTTGCAAAGCCTTAACTCAATGCAAATTCCAAGGCACATATACGATGGAAAAACTCCAGTCACGAAGGAATTGCACACATTTGTGGATGCATCAGAGCAGGCATATGGAGCAGCAATATGTGTGCGTGCAACGTACAAAAACGTGCAAATATCTGTGCGTTTATTATGCTCAAAGTCTCGAGTGGCTCCAACAGCAAAACGGTCACTACCGCGTCTTGAGCTATGTGCTGCACTATTGGGAGCTGAGCACGCGGACAGGATTCGACGAGACCTCAACCTTGATGCCATCGCAGTGCCAGGATACTTTTGGTCGGATTCTACCGTTGGTCTTTCATGGATCAATGCACCTTCTTCCACATACCATACCTTTGTGGCCAACCGAATAGCGAAAATTCAGGCAGTCACAAGTCAAAATAATTGGCGACATGTATCGTCCGCCAACAACGCAGCAGATGTGCTCTCAAGAGGAATATCTGCACAAAAACTACCCGAGCACAGTCTATGGCTCTATGGACCGCTCTTTTTGCATGTCAGTCCAGACAAATGGACAGCCCCGCCCATCATCTCTCCGAGCGACCTGGAGAAGAAAACAAAGCATATAAGCTTAGCTGCATTCCAATCAACAGTAGGCGTACCTGTCGTCAGAGCAACTCATTCTTCAAGTTACAACGTATTGTGACTTACATGTTGCGATTCTGTTACAAGCGATACAGATCAGCAATGACCACGCTGTGAAGAACTGGACCGCGCTCGCAATATTATTCTACAAACAACACAGCAAGCTGAATTTACAGCTGACCTGAAAAGATTGAAGCGCCACAACACAGTGGACAAAGGGAGTCCTTTCTCAACACTCTCACCAATACAAGGGTCAGATGGACTCATGCGAGTTGGAGGAGGAGCAAGCCCCACTCCCTTATAATGCAAGGCACCAGACTTTGCTGCCTTTGATTTGATCCAATAGTGAAAATGATATTGCGAGAACTGCATGAAGACAACATGCACTGCAGTGCTTAAGCTTTACGAGCTATTGCTAGACAAGAATATTGGGTACTGAACGACAAAACTATGTCGAGAAATATCGTTGACAATTGCGTGAAGTGCAACAAGGCAAAACCCAAATTAATGAACCAAATTATGGGCAATTTGCCAGCCGATCGAGTGACACCAACACGCCCGTTTCTCATTACAGGCGTGGACTATTGCGGACCAATTTGGATTCATCACAAAGTTCGCGGAAAAAGACCAGATAAGGCATACATAGCTGTATTCTGCTGCTTCTCCACTAAAGCGGTTCACCTCGAGCTGGTTAGTGACCTGACTACAAATGCCTTTCTAGGAGCCCTGCGGCGCTTCCTAAGTCGTCGCAGCAAATGTCAAACGATTCACTGTGATAATGCCAAAAACTTTCTTGGAGCAAACACACAACTTAAGGAACTGGGTGGATCAATATTTGGCGAAAGGGCCCAAGCAAAGAACATCAATCACTGCAACAAAAAACAAGGTGCCTTCAAATTTATACCGCCACGAGCGCCATCATTTGGAGGCCTTTGGGAAGCTGCGGTCAAGTCTGCAAAACGTCTACTAGTTACCACGACAAATACCGCATCACTGACATTCGAAGAATTGAATACGGTGCTCATCGAAATTGAAGCAATTCTAAACTCTCGCCCAATTACACCAATGTCAAACGACCCTACGGATAGCACAGCACTCACCCCGGCACATTTACTAATTGGTGAAATGCTGACTGCTCCCCCCGATGTCAACTCAGACCGCAACGAAAATTCCTTACTAAAACGATGGGAGCTAGTGTCAAGGCTCAAGCAAGGATTTTGGAGGCAATGGTCTGATGAATATTTGCAAGAATTGCAAGCCAGACACAAATGGAAGGCCGCCAATCCCAATATCAAGGAAGGCATGCTTGTTCTAGTCAAGGAAGAAAACATACCTGTGATGAGTTGGCCAATGGGACGCATTGTACGCACATATCCAGGCCAGGATAATCACGTTCGTGTCGTTGACGTCAAAACTGCCTCAGGCACCTACAAACGCCCAATAACCAGGCTTGCACCGTTATTTCCAGAAGACATGGCCAAAAAACGACCCATCAAAGAAACGTATGAAATTGACGCGCTACCCGTTCAACGAAAACGGCTAATGTCGCCAACCATAACCTCGTCTCTGTTAATCTTGCTCCTTTTGCTACCCTTGGTTCTGACAGACTCAGTATCTGTAACACGGTTTGACTCAAAACCTGGAATCTATTATGAAAAAATCGGAACAGCCAAGAGAGCAGTATCCGACTGGACCATTGTAATACATTACGAATTGAAACCATACTGGCGTGATATAAAAACATTTGATTCGGGAATAAACGAATGCAAATACATATGCCCAGAATTAAATAACAATCTTATATGTGATTCCATATCCCAGCACTTTCGTCACTTATATGACGAATTACAAATGGCAAATCGACTTGTGCAACAAACACGCAAACGCCGGTCCCCATCCGATGCAGTGGGTAACATTGCGAATAGTCTATTTGGAGTACTAGACTCAGACTACGCTAATAAAATGACCAAGATGATAGAGAAGGTAAAAACAAACGTAGAATTTTTACTGACATTAATGAAAAATCAAACTTCAGTACTTGACTCAACCATTAACATTGTCAAGAAGACAAGATCTGCATCGGACAAGCGACTAAAACTACTTGAACAACAAGTTGCTTTCATCAGCCAAACCAGAGGAAAATACACTGGTGCGCGTCTCACGGAGAATTACCTGGCGTTAACAACCCAATTAACACTAGTGCTAACTGGAATTCGCCACCGAACAATAAGCCCAATATTGATTTCACCCGATCAACTAAAGGAACAATTGGACCAAATACGGGATCATCTGCCGCCAGACCAAATGGTACCGGTGATATCATCCAACATGATTCACTTGTACAGAATTATGCGAGCAGAAGGCACAGTCACCGACACTCATGTAATATTTAGAATAATACAACCACTAGTGTCAACATCAATATTGGAACTGTTCAACATTGTGCCAATTCCGATGTGGGACTTAACAAGCTGGCGACTCTTTGACCTTAAAACACCTATTATAGGTGTAAACAACCACAGGGATCAATTCATGGGACTCACAACTATAACCAAATGAAGAATACATATGCTTTGACCATCAAGGTATGTTTAATGTTAACAATCGATGTGAGTTTCAACTCTTTAACAACAAAACACCAACCATGTGTCAAGTTGCAAACGCAAACGCACCATCCTAATAATTGGGTATTTGCATCGCATTCTGTAATGAAGCTACAAGCTAAAAGACACCGGACTACTGTCGCTGTCATCAGGCTGTACTGCACTCAGATATAAGCATCAGTACTTTCAACATCATTATAAGTCAAGTGAAAAAAGGCTATGCTCACTTTGGCGACATAATCAAGCCAGACACCACTCAAAGACCTTTAACGAAACTCAACATATCAGAGAGCAATGTACAAGAAGATAAGGATCTGGACGCCTTGCAGCTTAATTTGAACGCACTCACCAAACAAGAACTGCTCGACAAAATAAGTTCAGTACAACATCATCATATCGCCGCTAATGCTGCTTTGGTGGTATCCGTATAAGTGCTGTTTGCCTATGCACTACGAAAGAAACGCTTCTTTGCAACCAACAACTTCAAGAAATGAGGATACCAATACAGCCGTGTCATTAGCATACCCATACTTCCCTTCAAAAACAGACAAACAAAAGGTAATTGTAGATAATGCTTTGATCAGACCTGAGCACTTCTGTAAGCTTTTGAAGTCGTTATTGCGAGAAGAATAATACTGGAATTCAGCAATGTTTAAGGAAACCGAAATGGTACAATTAACTGAAAAGTAACTTATCAAATAAATTTATACTTCTGGGATCCTGCTGAAACTGTTATCTACACTGAGTCAACTAAACTCTATAACATTCGGTTTTAAGCACTAAAACTGGACTGAAAATCTCGAGCAATTAAGGTTTGCGGAACAAAAAATTGTCGAATTCGGCATAAAGAGTTTCTACTGTGGCATAGCGCCTGGAAAGATAAATTGATCGACACCTTCGACGTTGGGTGGTATAAATCTTGGGGATAAGATATAGGTTGGGATCGGGAAACGAATAAGGAGGATGGATGGCAGTAATCCGATCAAGAATTTTATTAAGAGAATTAGAAATAATCATTAATTTGACTCAATGACATTCCATGTAAGTCGATTCAAAATTCGTTCTGAACCATGGGGGTCAAGGGACCAGAGTCAGGACAAGAAATCTAAGAAGCTTCAGCAATATTGAAAACCAAAAACTACTATAAAATCTAAAATCGTGCATCGTAACACTGGTCTTATATGACGAAATATTCCGATCGAAAGTGAATTTCAATTTCTTAATCGTGAAATTGGCTTTAGTATTGGCCTAAACGTAGACCTTGACTTCGTCTGAAGTTAAATTAGGGGAAGCCTTAAAACAAATATTTGTTTTGTAGGTAGAATTGAAAAAAATCTTATTACCATATCTTCAACTGAAGTATGTTAGCATTATTTTGTTGATCTAAGTCAACACTACTAACCACTTCAGAAACCGAAGGATCGGGATTAGATACGACAACATCCATGGGTATTATTATGTTTTAATTTTGGCTCTAGATCGCTTAGTGGATTTTCAGAATAAAAGGACCTGATGATAGCCCAACATTTTTCTTTTTTTGATAAATATGTAAGAGATTCTTCTCATTGAAATTTCTTTGCACCGCTGAGAAATTTCCACATAGGTTTTACGACGGACGCTACCGACTGCGGAATACTTCGATACCAGTTTAAAAACAGGTGATGGGGAACCTTCGGTATCAGAGAAGAAAAATTTGACATGACAATGCCGACTTGGCGGTTTATGCTGATGCTTCCCAATGTCTGTTACACACATACATCGTACCTCGCCAGGTACTACACCCGAGCTTCGTCACAAAGTTTTTGCAAGTGCTATCTTCCTACTCTCATTTGTTACGCATAGTTTAAGTTCTATTTTTGTTCCCTCGTTAAGTTCGCCTTATGGCACACACCGCACCCTACTCTTACGGGCATGAAAAATGCTTTTTTCTTTCTGTTTCATATTGTTTTACAACTTCATTATACCCTTTTCATTATTTTTCAATGGGTCAAGAGTTATGGAAATATGAATTTGAGGCGATGCCAACTGGTTGGCATCTAGCCTTTTGCGTTTGCTCAATAATATTCCTGTCTTTCTGTTCAGCGCAAATACACTCACAGACATAAACACACACATACACAACACACACAACCACAATGATTGACATTCAGTTTCTATCTTTTTTGTTCAATTGACAATATGTGTGGTATGGTCATTAAAAGCGAAAAGCTATTAGTACTTAAGGCAGCTAACTATAATTAAATATTTAAAACACATCACACACGCTGTAATTGACAAAACTTAGCTCTTTGCTTTTGAATTGCCAACGCTCATCAAATGCAGCAATTAAACGAAACATCAATGTTCACAACAACAATTAAACTGACAGAGATTCTTATTACGATTGCTCCGGATTCTCAAAAACTAGATCTAGCAGAATCTTTACAATTCGCATTTAGCTTAACTAATAAAGTTTTGCTTTGAAACACACGCAAATTATGTAACAAAAACATTTCAACAACAAGAATACCATCAAAGCACTGTTTTCGTCTCACCTGGTCAAAACAACTAATCCTGAGCATAGCAATTGCGACTCAGTCGAGCCTTTCTCGAAAAAGAGCTTTTACGGCAGCAAAGCGGAAAAGCACTTGGGCCCGAACACAAATGCTTCTTAGAATGTACAACAGATGCATTAGCAAGGGAACCTTCGGTAAAGAAAGAGGAGATCCCGACTCACCATCAGCATACCGACCACGCTGCATGCTAAGCTTCTTAAAAAACTGATTAAGCCTCCATTGGCAGCTGCGATCTAAAATTCGGGTGGACTATTGACAACACGGTTTCAGCCCAGGCATGGCAACACAACAATGGGACCAATAAGACAACAGTCACCCAAGCATCACCAGTTAGCGAGCAAGAGAACCATCAGTACTCTTATCGTCAAAAACGCCTTTAACAGCGCGAAATGGTCAGTCATGATTGAGGCAAGACTTCGCAGCCCTTGTTACTTGCTAAGAATAATAACCAGGTACCTTAAGAACCGAAAACTTTTCTACCAAACCACTATAGGCGGAAGGTGTTGCCACAAGGCTCTGATTTGTGGAATATCGCCTACAACGACTTCCTCCGATTTAAGATTCCTGATGACACCGCGTGGCCTAAGCAGATAACATTGAAGCAATCACCACCGCACGCAACCTTATGTATACGCATCGCAAGCTAACACAAGTAATATACAAGTAAGAAGACTCTAATCGATAAATCCCGACTAGACGATACCCTGAACACTATACTTTACGCATACAGTCAGTGCTTGCAAGTATGTGTGTGTGTGTGTGTGTGTACGCGCATACTGCATACATAACATCAATGTCCCATATCTCCGGTGTTTCTTAACCGATTTTAATAAAAATTTCACAGATTTCATTATTTTGTTTTATGTTTTAAATGCCGTTGTTTCCAAATTCAAGATTTTGTTGTTGAAAATCTAACAAACTTGTTCTGCCTAGGGATTATGCCAGCTTAAGTTCCAAATCTGGAGTCTCTAGCTCTTATAGTCTCTGAAATCGACGCGTTCAAACATACGGACGGACATACTGACAGACGGACGGACAGACGGACATGGCTATATCGACTCGACTGTTGAATCTGATCAAGAACATATACACTTTATGGGGTCGGAGATGCTTCCTTCTGCCTGTTACATACCATTATACCCCTTTTCCCATTTTTAATGGGATCAGGGTATAAAAATATTCATTGTGGCTGAACTGACATGGGTTCCAGCTAGCAGCAGAGAAAAGCGAAATCCGTTTAGTCACGAGAAAGCAGATGCCAAAAGAGGTAAAAACGACCCTTCTAAGATGCTCGATTTTGACAGAAAAGGTGAATTAATATCTTGAAGTCATACTAGACTCAAAGTTGTCATTCCGACCGCAAGTAAAGTACGCAGTATCGAAAGCTTCTATCCTCATACGCTCGCTTAGTAGACTTATGGCGAATTTAGGCCTATTACAATGTTGCAGAAAGCTTTTGATGGAAGCAACCAATACTATCATGCTTCATGACTGCGAAATATGGGCAAACACCATTAATGCAAAAACAAGGGTAAGCCATCACGCAATTGTACAAAGGATGTCCACGCTAAAAATTTATATAGTTGCGTCTGACTGCAACATTTTGCTATACCCTGAACCTGAAAATGGGGTATAATGAATAAAGCGTATAATAGTTTTGTGCAAAAGTATGTAACAGGCAGACGGAAGCATGTATTGCCTCCGGTGCGCCGAACTCCTCGACCTTAATACCTCCTCCATGCGGTCGACCCATTCGATTTTCTGCACGTATTGTGCCACACGGCCCTAATAAATCTCTCTCTCTCTCTCTCTGAAGCATCAGCGTATCTATATTGCGACACTCAAATAACAGGGGCTCAACTGTGTCGCTGCATCCATCTCCCCCACTTTCCCCCTCCGAAAAACTTTGAAATGTGTTGGCTGCACTGCACTTAAGCCCACTGCACTTAAGCCTTAAGGTGTATTAGTGCCACCCCAGCGATCACCAACACAACAGACTCCGATACCGTACGATAGGCCGAAGCTACTCTCAAAGCCCCCCTTCGTTGAACCTACGCGAGCCTCTTCCGATACATCTCTTTTTCAAAAGAATTGGCGCATATCTCAACCACTTAGAGCAACACCGACTGAGCCGCACTCATCAGCAGGCGGCGTCTGCTGGAAGTTGGGACTCAAACATTGGCCATTCATCTACTGAGCGCAGTCACACTACCTGCCGCTTTGTCTTCCGGCCGTAGGTCTCGCCAACTGTACTGCTTAGGAATTGGGCGAGCTTATATTCCAAATCTGGAGTCTCTATCTCTTAATGCCTCTGAGATCGACGCGATCATACGTACAGAAAGACGGACATGGCTATATCGACTCGGCTATTGAAGCTGATCAAGAATATATAAGCTTTATGGGGCGGAGATGCTTCCTTCTGCCTGTAACATGCTTTTGCACATAACCATTTTACTCTTTTCCCCATTTTCAGAAGGTGAATGGGGTATTAAAATACCAATAACAACAACAACACTACCAACATTAACACCAACAACTGCACCAACAACAACTTAAACACATAATACAACCGCAAAAACAACACCAATAACTCCAACAACAACAATAATAACAACAACACCAAAACACACACCTTCAACAAAAACAAGACGAACAACCACAATAATAATTATACTAATAATACCAATAAATAAAACAACATCAACAACAAATCCACCAAGTACTACAACCACAATAACATATATAATACCAATAACACCAATAATAACAACAACACCAACAACAAAAACACTAACAAACCAAAATGAACAAAAACACCACCTACAACACCAAAGACATCACTAACAACAACAACAATAATAATACCAATAGCAACAATTATAACTCAAAGAAGTCCATCAGGTGAAACATAGCGTGTGTAAAGAAAGAGTTTTTTAAAATGGAACTAGCGAGGGGTGTTGGAAGGATGCAGGAGGTCGGTCAGGACAGAGAAGTAACAGCAGACTGCGACCACGAATATCATCAGGACGGCCTGTAAGGCTTCTATGCCACGCAGTTGACCCCACCACGAGAAAAATTCGCTTTTTTGGTGGAGACTAGAAATAGCGGATCTGCGCATGATGTGTCACAGTATGTCGTGTCGCACAGTGTGCAAGAACTGATTAGTAGCAAACGCTTAGTCGGCGGAACATAAGCCCGCAAAAAACGAACTACGACGAGCCATTTATCTGCTGCAGGGAGTTGGTAGATGATTAAGAAAGGAATCCCTGGGGACTGGGCTACAAACTTGTGACTCGGAAACTCTGGGCCCTGAAATCTGTTGAAGCCAAAGAAGCCGGGACGATGGAGAAAATAGCTGCCGCGCTGTTCCCACAGCACCCGATAAGGTCGAAAAGGGGCATAGAGCCAGATGGCAGAAATTCCACATTTTCAATCGGGTGAATTGAAAAAGCAGTTCTAACGAAGAAGGATCAGAAGACACATCCAGAACGGATGCCGAGTGAGGTTTTGAAGTTAGTTTACCACCAGGAATTAGGACTTCTACTGCGCATGTATAAAGGCTGCCTAGTTGATGGGTTTTTTTCTCGTGCTGGAAGGTTGGTGCTCATCAGCAAAGAGCGATTCGGAGACTTCATCGTCCTACCGTCCAATGTGTATGCTGGATACAGCGGGAAAGGTGATGGAGAAGCAGATTAGATCAAGGTTAACGGCAGCAATTCGTGATACCAGTGGACTCTTACCGAGGCAGTACGGGCTTAGGACGCTACCGAATACTTTGACACGTGGATAAAAACGAGAGGGATGAAGATACATTAATTAATAAATATTATAGTGAAAATATCTTAATTTTTCACCGTGTCGAAACAGTTTATTGGCTTTCTGTATATACAAAAAGTTTTTGTTTCGTCGAATTTCTTTGAATAGCGCTTAATGAACTCAAAGTCACATTATGCTCGATTTCTAATGTAAGAGATATGTTTATCAAACTTAAGCTTTGGGTCCAAAAGGACACCCAAATCTTCAAACCATTTAATGCAATCCAATGGCTTATAATCAAGAATATAAATATTTAATAAGAGCATTCGTCTATAAAAAGACATTAATAATAAATAATATATGACTTTTTCAACATTTTTTCTAGCTCCACGGACAAACTAAACAATTTATGCAAAGGCTTTAAAAGACTCTGAGCACAGTACCTGAGCACACAGCTAGTAATCCTTTGGAAAATATGGGCTCAATAACCTGTACATCACAAAGTAGTGACCATTCTGTTATTTCCGGTACAAAACTGCAATTAGAGCCAATAATCTTATAGGGGTAATACAAGACTTCTTGTTGCAGATCGGAGCTGTACGTCGTTTGACAAATTTAGCAAATAAGTCGACAATGGCTTGATCTAAGCTGGTCTTCATCACAACAAAGAATCTGTTTGATGTAAGTGTCGATGACTTGCGCTTCGTATTAACGAAATCAAAAAAACCGTTCGGGATCCTATTGAAACTACACTACACTTAGTCAGGTAATTTCTATAACACTGGTTATTAAGGACTGAAAAACAAGGTCGAGAAATCAAATTATCAGAACAAGCTAAAGAAGAGCTAGATTTTCTGAAACGCTTGTAGAGTTTCGATTCTTAAGAATTGTCAACTCTCTCGAAAATCACACAGGGATGTTTTACCTGTTTGACCTTTCATAAGGGACACACAAATCAAATAATGCGTTTAAAGTGTTATAGGAAATACTGATTGGAGATCAAACACCTTCAATGTTGGGTGCTATAAATGTGGATAAGATAAAGGTTGTGATCGGGTTACGGACAATCCAAAACAAAAATCAGATCATGCATGTTATTAAGAGAATTTGGGATTTCATTGATTTGACTCAATAACATCCCAAGTCAGTTCGTTAAAAAATCATTCTAAGCCGAGGTGGTGAGGGCGCCCGAGTCGGGACAAGAAAACTAAGTAGCTTCAGCAATATTGAAATCACCAAGAACTACAAGAAAATCGCGATGGGAAAGCATCACAGAAACAGAAAGTATGGCAGTCAAATGTGCATCGTAAACAGAGTTATCTGAGGAAGGGGTATATACGAGCAAGTGATAAAAAATACCAACACCATGTACATTTAACTTTACAGTAACAAATTCTACGAGGGGGACCTATAAGTTTCGGGAATTACGCTCTGGTGGAAATGCAGAGTGGGGAACTGATTTTTTGACCACATGTCCGATAGTGTTACGCCACTTGCGTCAATGTACAAAGTTGTATCGCTGTGAGTGTATCGGTTCGCCTGTGTGGTTTTTAGTAAAACAATTTATTACATATTTGCGATTGTTGTTTCACATCCTCCAAAGTGGCAAACCGCTTTCCTCTGGTGTTCCTTTTGAGTCTGGGGAACAAAAGGAAGACACATGGGGCTAGATCCGGTGAGTATGAGGGGTGAACAATCGGTGTCGTTGTGTTTTTGGTCAAAAATTTCAAAATACTGCAAAAAAAAAAAATAATGCCGAAGAAGCTTCCAGGTTCAGCAGCTTCACTATCACTCGTCATCATCGAACACCAAAAGCAGTTAAGAATGCACTTCTTCCACCAGTTGAACATTAAAAATTTGATGAAAATGCCAGGACCATACTAGCGTCCGTAACTGCTCTGACATTATGCACCTGAGCTGTCGTTATCCTCTCACTGATCATCGGAAACAACATGTTCGCAATGTGCTTAAGGATCTTGATATAACCGAAGACGGCTCTGTTTTGAAAGAAGGAGTAGTTAACAGAGTTTAGCAGAATCAATGACTATGTAAACCATTTAGACTGGCAACTAGTGATCCCTCTTTTTTAACAGAAACGTTAAAACCTGAAATGGGCACCTGGGGAAATGAATAACAATCGTGCTTTATCAACTCAATTGACAATCTTAATGTGCATGGATTCTCTTTAGCTCAAAGTGTGCGATGCATCAGACGCAGATAAGTTGTTGCCGTACTTCATTAAGTATAGACTTTATATAAACTTTGTTCAATTGTATTGCCAATGGTGAGATACTTAAATATGACTTCCAGCCTATATGCGTATGTTTATATTGAGATTTAGGTAGCTCACTTATGACTTATTGAACAGGTTTAAAATACTAAATACCAAATTTACACTAACCATAAAATAAACGAATTTTGTATTCATATACCTTACCTAAATTGCCCTAAAAATAACATTTATATATAATAAAAATTGCATTGACATTAATTGAATATTGTAATAAAGGGTATTAAAACACATTGAGCAGCAACGTTAACCATCACGTGTTGTTGTTGATTTTAATTTGCGTTTTGCCTATTCCTGATAGACCAGTGGTCGGGGAACCGGGGTAAAAATGAAACTTTTGTGAGTAAAAGGTGTATATTTTTAATTTTTTTTTTTAGCTACTGTTACTGCAAGGGAGATAAAAATATAAGAAGAAGAAGAATGTGGGAAAGAATGGGAGAGACAGAGAGAGAGAGAGAGAAAGAAAAACATACATAAAACGGCTTGAGAAACTATATGAAATCAGTCACACACACATAAACTCATTCCACACCTAGACCAAATTCCTTCATGAATTACTTGAATTTTTAAGAATCGCGTAAGAGGACGTATTAAGTAAAATTATTATTCTTTGTGAATATTTTTTTTTGTTTCAACCCATACACAGCCCATACACGCAGACCAAAACACACACATGTACACACATATATAACGACATAATTAAAAACAAGTTAGAAGGCTCTAGTCGAGAAATCCCGACTAGACGATACCCTGATCCCTATACTTTATGCGTACAGTCAGTGCTTGCAAGTATGTGTGTGTGAGTACGCACATTCTGTATACTGCATACACAACTCAATGTCCCATATCTCCGGTGTTTCTTAACCAATTTTAATAAAAAATTCACAGATTTTCATTATTTTGTCTTATAATTCAAATGGCATCTCAAAGTTTTCCAAATTCAAGATTTTTTGTTATCGATCCCATGTTTATATCGGAAACGGGAAAAGTTATCGAAAATCGAGCTTAAGTTCCAAATCTGGAGTCTCTAGCTCTTATGGGGTCGGAGATGCTGCCTTCTGCCTGTTACATTTTGCAAAAACCATTATACCCTTTTTTCCCATCAGGGTATAATAATTAATTTATTATTGCTTATTGTCTTTTAATCATTACACAAAAATATTTTTGGGTATTTGCTATTCTATAAACCTTTTTTTTCTCTCTCTTCGCCATGGGGTAATATCAACTTACACAAAAATAGTTTGGGGTAATGATTAAAAGACATGCACACACAAAAAGACGGCCCAAGGCCACATGCAGCAGGCCAGCTGCAGACGATTTGCCTTCGACACAAATGAGCAATGAGAATGTAAACATACATATATTACATACATACATTCTCATTTGTCGACACAACAAAATTGTGTTATACAATGAAATCATTTTCTTATACTTATATATACATTTAATAAATATATATATATATAAAAACCAAATAATATTAAAAAAATTTAGAAAAAAGATTCTTCATAACAAGCGTTTGAACTTTGCTCAACCATTGCTGAAGCAAAATCTTCTTGGTGCTCACAATTTTTTTAACGCTATCTGATCGAAGATTTATTTATTTTAATAAACTGAAAATGAGTTAAAAGTAACGTAAAACTTGAAGTAAATGAATTGTCATTTATAAAATTTAATTTAAAAAATTTAAATTTCAATAAATTATTTTAATTGTTTAAATTTTTACTTAAAAAGAATAAAAATATATTAATTTTATATACGTTTGTATATATGTAAATTAAAGTGTTAGCAAACCCAAGCTCTCAATGCTTCGAAAAACGTATTAGGATTTCTGCTTAAACAACAGTGCCATAACATACGACAAACTATCAACAACAAAGCAAAAACAAATTCAAATATGAAATATATGAATGTAATATATGAATATATAAATATATGAAATATACAGGTGCCCATCTGCAGGGCTCAGTTTTTTTTTCTGTTAAGCGGGAGGGCACAATGGCTTCGCGCCTTTATGTACGTGTATTTGAGCAGAATTGGGCATTGGGCACTATTGAATGTTGCATATGCTGACATGGCGTACAAGCCACCGACTCTGCGGCTGACATAATGTAAAGCTGTTGTTTATCAATCTTAAGGTTTATAAAACGTTCGGCCCGATAATATCCAATGCAAAATCATCTGACCACCCATGGCATGGGTTAGTTAATCTTTCTAAATTGAAAATCTTCTTATTTGGCAAGTTCATACATTAAGACAACGGACAGCTGGAAAGATGGACAGACGGTTGGATGGATGGGAAGACGGACTGATGGACGGAAGGCCAGACAGACGAACGGATGCACAGATGGATGAACAGACTGGTGAACAGACGGATGAACAGTTTGATGGATGGGCAGATGGATATCTGGATGGAAAGATCTACCGATGGAAAAACGATCAGATGGACAGACGGTGGAAAGGGCATATGGACGGATGGACAGATGGATTAATGGGAATACGCACGGATTGATGGATGGAGAGGCGGACAGATGGACAGACGCACGCATGGACCGACGGACGGATGAATGGATGGACAGATGGAGAGATTGATGGATGGATAGACGTATGGATGAATGGAAAGACGGACGGATGGACAGATGGTTGGATGAATGGAAAGACGGACGGACGGACGGATGGACAGACGGATAAACGGAGAACGTCAGAAACGAGAAATTTATCGGAAATGTTCGCATTATGCTGAAGGATCTCGACGTGGCCGAGGATGTCTTCGTTTTCTTAGAAGGAGTAGTTAACAGTGTTAAGCAAAATAGGGCACTATAAAATTTTGCATAGTGCTGACTTTGCGTAAAAGTTACTTGCCAAGAACTGGCAGCAGGCATATACCACGAGAAGAAATGGGATCGCTCCTGACCTTATCGGGCCCCTTAAGCAGCGTAACTACTCTCGGGCGTTTCCACACCGCAGAACCGCAGACTCGACGGGAATTGGTCACAGACGTAATCCGATTTTTAAATTTTGGAGTCCAGCACCTAGAGCTGATGAGGAGCATCAGCAATTGATTGCGCCATTCAACGAGATCACATTCGTGAACTTGACGAAAAGACAACAACGAGCATGACTATGGAAGAATCATAGGATGCCGTTCGTCTTACTTGAGGTAGCTGCACTTACTGATGCGACCGAACGGAACGGAGAAAAGTTGCTGATGTGGCTAGATGCTGCTTAGCTGTGCTTATCAAGCAGCCATTTATACTCCCGCGGAGTTATGAGGCACTCCTGGACTTCTAGAAGCTCACTATTTTTAGTCGTTGTATCGGAAACAGCATAGAAGAATGTCGTAATCGTAAGGTCGTAAGGTGTCGTAAGGTGATAACTCGTAATGCTTGGCCAAAATTAAAGAAATACTCCAGAGACTCCCATGATGGACACAGCTCTGCAAGTTTCTAGATTGGAATATACTGGAACAGGCCATTGTTCCCCAGGAAGACATAACCAGTCTGGACCATTCTTCCACAGATGGCTTACATTGCTGCTGTGGAGACATTTGACGGCTTGCTTAGTCCGCTGGATTGTCCTCTGACTGCACGTGCGACCATGCTAGGCGGTCAGTCAGCCGGCCGATCTTGGACAAAACGATCGTTGAGCCGGTCAGTTGAAGGATTTGGACTTTCCTATAGGCTTCTGTGGAATGATGGCTGAGAATAATTCCGGGAGAAGAACAGCTCCACAAAGTTCGAGCAACAACGACACACTCTTGACCGGAGCTACTCGGGTCTTGGGCCTCAGAAGGTGAACTGATATCCAAAAATCTATATCCACGCCAACAGACCTTTTGGGAGGCGTCGCAGAATCCATGATTCTGGTTAGTCGCCTTGGGCTGGAAAGAGACCCAATAGGTATCCGAATATATCTTAGTCCGTATCAGCTTGCCATCACATCCCGAAGGTTACGCCACACTTACTTTTTCGAATTCTAGAAAATTCTCGGGTAATAAGTTGCCTCTTGAAATACTGCGGAAAACTTCATTTTTACTTGAGGTTCACTTCCGAAGTGGAAACCCCGCTGAGACTATAGCTTCTTTAAGTTCCCTTATACTGGAGATTGCGCATTTCATGTTGTGAACTCCTGCTAACACATCGCCGATATATATATAGTTGGATATAATGTCACTAGCTCGAGGAAACTGTGCTAGCATATCTTTGGCGAGCTGTTGCAATTCGCAAACTGCCAGGAACGGTGCACAATTCCCTCGAAACGTTACAGTGCTGAGCTCATAATCAGAGAGCTCCTGATACTTTTTACGGTAGAGGATTCTTTGAAAAGGCGTGTAAAATGGTTTCACTAAGACTTGGCGGTACATCTTAGTCATATCAGCGTTAAAGCCATAACGAAAAAACCTCCACTTAAGAATCTGAATGGTCAGATCGCATTGGAGAACTGGACCTGAATGAAGCACATCATTGTGGCCATAAGTGGACTGACTGGAGAAATTGAAATTTACGCGAACTTTTGTGGTGGTACTGTCGGGCTTAAAAGGTAGAAGGGGTAACTGGCTAATATGACCTAAGTCCAAATATTCCTGCATCACAACGACGTACTGTTCTTTTAAGGGAACGTTTTTGTTTTGCCAGTGCGATTGACCTTAAGTCTCCTAAGTGAATATGATCAGGATTCTCATCTCTAGTTGTGATGCGGATAAAGTCTTCCTCACATATTGAATCGGATTCCTTTACCCTCCAAATTGGAAGCTCCTCAACACTGCAAAAAGTTTTGAGGTGGTTTTCCAACCGTTGGTCTGTCCTAAGCGAGACGCGAGATGAAAAGCAGAGATGCAGGATGTAGTATAAGTGGATTGGAAGAATATGCGAGCTCCTGTTAAAACACGGATCAGCCAGCGGAGTATTGGTCAGGTCACCTGAGCCAACTTGAAGGCTGTCAAAAACCCCTGATTCTTGGGAAACTAACGGCGGACAAGAGAGGATTGCCGGAGGCAGCAGCAAATAACAAGTAACTTAAGCACAACATTTAAATGAAAATCTAACGTGGTTTACATTTGCTCGCTCATCACTAATTCTTGTCTTTTCCTTGCACATGCGATTTTATTTACTGGCACAGATAAAATTTCGTCTGACTGCTTGGCATAGCTCGATCTTGTTCTGTCTCGCGTTTAAACACTCGTCTGTTACGGTTGCGCATTAAATTGCATCAAATAGTCACGCACATACCTAATACTTCAAGTTAAATGTACAGTATAAATGCATATGCTCGTAATCGATTGTGCAAACTTTCTAAAAAAACAAGTAAGAAGTCTCTAGTCGAGAAATCCCGACTAGAAGATACCCTGAACCCTATACTTTACGCGTAAAGTAAGTGGGTGCAAGTTTGTGTGTGTGCGCATACTGCAAAGTCAACTTCAATGTTACACATCTGAAGAAAGAAGCAGAAATTTTATAGTGAGTGGCAGCATGGATGAAAGTTTCCTTGACAATTGAAGAGACTGCGCCAGGGGCTAAGCTAAATTAATTTTTTGGTAAAACATATATATGCATGCGTATCTATGACGCAGACGTTGACATTTATGTCTATATATTGATAACATTATTTGAGATCGAAAATGATCATTTGTTCCATATATGCTATACAACCATTATACTACAATAAAATATATTCAAAATATTTTATTAATGTGTTTTCTTATACCACTGCATATTTTATAACAGCCTAACTCAGGGTCTGTTAAGTGACAGCTGTTTGTGTACAAAATTTGCTTTAAACATGCGCACATGAAGACCTGCTATGCAAAAATAACTGAAGCTATAACTGTACTAGCAAGAAAGATGAAAGAATGCAAGAATAGCACAGACGAAAACACTTTCTTGACAGTCAAATTTAGTTAGAGTTAATTTGTTTTTGTTATAACTTTTTTGTTCTTTAATGAATAATCAAATTGGTTTAATTATATTATTAAGAAATAAATAAATAATACATAAAAAATTTCAACAAAATTTTAAGAGCCATATTACAGTTATATTTTTGCCAGTGAAGTGAAAAAACATACATTTTTCTTCACACGAAATCACTTTCTTGACAGACTGTATGTATATAAATTAATGTCTTTATGCATTTAGAACTGCAATTTTATACACAAATAGTAAGATAATCCTTATAACGGATTCAATATGTTCTTTATTTTAAACACGGTTATGTTACAGCAGCTTATTGTCAAGAGACAGATTGAATTCTAAAACGGAAGTGAGAGGAAGACGCTTAAGCTGAAGAAGAGACTATTCTTATATCGAAATTCGATATAACATCGATATCTGTTAACCATTCTATGTGAGCTGATTCCGCAACACTGCCAAGTGTTGATTTAATAATGCTAACATTAGTAAAAATATATATAATGAGACCGAACGCAAACAAAAAGAGTAAAGCCAACAGAACTGAAGCTTTGCTTTAGTTTGTGCGCAAAATTCAAACATAGCATTGCAAATGTGTCAGATTTGGCAGAGGTGTTTGCGCTTTCTGTGTGTGTATGTTTTATCGCACTTGCTGACAAGCTGATTTTCTCAATTTGGCACTGTTCTTAACCAAATATCGATAGAAAAATTTAATATATTTTATGGAAAAGTCTTGTAAAGCTGTAAAGTGTTATGGTCGGCGATGTGATATAGATGGTTGTGGCTGTCGAACGAGGGTTGGAGAATCATGTAGGCCAAGAGAGGGAATGGTGTCGGCGTTTTAAGGAGATGGTTTAAGGAGGGAAGAAGCAAAAAAAAGAAGCAGAGAGTCATGAGATTGCAAAAAGGCCAGGCTGGTGTGGCTGGAGCAGAAAAATAAAGCCTGACTCTAAATATCCAGAAAAATAAAGAAAAAGGGCCAGACTTGTATCAAACAACAACAAGCCAAGCTGGTGACCAGCAAAAACAAGCCCGTTGGGCGAGGCACCAAGTTTGTGCCCCCCAACAGAAAATAAACATAAGCGCTTGCGCAACAGCCATACGGCCGCCGCCACAGGCACAGTAGGCCGCAACTGATTGTTGAAGGCCCGAATTTAGCTCCGTTAGTCTATTTATTCAGCGATTTATTCCCGCCCCTATTTATTTATTTATTTAATTTATTTATTTATTATCTATTTATTATGATTTAATTTATTTATTTATTATTTATTTATTAATTATTTATTTAAATATTATTTCTACGTTTGCGTGTATTGTTTACATGTTCTACGTTTATTAGTTCATGTTCATTTTTGTTCATTTATTTATTTAATTACTTTCACCATTCTTTTGTTCATTTATATAAAGTAAATTTATCTTAAGAAAACCATGTATAGTTTTAAATGAATAAATATAAGTGCGTACTGTTTATCTAAACATGTGTGAGTAGATATTTATGTGTGGGTGGGACGAGTGTGTGTTGATGTTGGGGTAAGTTGTTGTTGATAGTGTTGTAGTGTATAAGGGGGTCGGCAATAAAATGCTAAAATACCGACCCATAGGTAGGGAGGGCGCATTGGGGGGTAAATGATTCCAACTTTTTACCCTTGTATGTCCCATAGTTGTCCGAATCTGTGAAGATTTACTGTTCACCCGTTTGTTTATTTTGTTAGTTATTCGTTAGAAAAAAATATAAATTTATTGTTACACCGGCCAGCACTGTATCCAGGTCGTATCCATCCCTGAGTGACCGATTTGCTAGCTGGCTATCGATACAGTGTTGGGAAGGAAAAGCCGGTCGATAACAAATGGCGCCCAAACAAGAAAACTTAATGAAAGACGCTAGTGGAGTCACGGTATATGTTCAGATTGTTGTATCAGTTATATTAAGGGTGTTTTACTTAATGTCCAACAGTGGCTGTATCACAGCAAGGTTCAAAGCCTACGCTGATTGTGCAGTAGCTGGAGGAAAAAGTAAAACACAGAATGTCACGTCCATCAGTGTACAGGCGAGTCCTAGAGTGGAGCAGAGTATCCTTCTGTGGTGTAGCCTGAGCTCTGGAGGAACAGTTCAGTTTTCGTTCAGCTTACCGTATTTGTGTCGAGGCTAAGGTCCGTGTCATGTCCTTCAGGACCGGCATTGCGTTTCCTGCCAGGCCAAGTATGGTATAGCCCTTAATTTTTAATAACACAACTGTGATAGAGGACTAGGACAATTATAGAATTAGGACCAATGTAGTTACGCCCAACACGTACCATACCCGTATCATGTTCCATGTTACATGTTCGTCTCACCCCCTAATTATATGTTTCGTCAGTATTGGAAAAAGGAAAAGAAAAATGAGTTTAACAGAAAAAAATAAGAAAATGCGTGGGGAAAAGGAAATAAGAGAGGAACTAAGAAAGGATAAGCGTAGTGACCATTTCAATCGGAGTAGAGGGGCTGAGTTAATAGCTCCTATCACTCGTTCCGCATCACAAGCTAGGAAACAGCAAACCGACACACCATACAACGACACGTCGCCACGGGAGGAAATGGACATCTCGGAGGCAGGAGCAGTAGGCAGGGATACAAATCCAAACGGCCTAGGAGCAGTGCCAAAACGCAGCTGCTCAACGACGGCACAGGAGCAGCCAGCCCCAATGAATTTACAAAGCGAGCTGAGGGCCGCAATCAATTCAGCTCTGACGGAGGCGCGGGAGACCTTCCAGGCCGTTATGGCGACGGGAATGGCCGAGCTCCAGGAAAAAAATAGACAGGAGATGCTGGAGTATATGCAGGCAATCAGAGAAAGCAGCCTGTATACGCAACTGTCAGTGCCTAGAGAGACACAGCCAACGGCTCGCCCACCACCCGGACAGAACGCAGCAACACCACCACCTCGTGCGGAGCCTCAGCGAAAGCCTCCAGCTGCACAGGGATTCTGGGTAGGCAACCGCGCTCTGGAGTCCGAACAGCGCGAGCAAGCAGAGCAGTGGAGTGCTGGATCGCGTAGCGAAGCACACGCGAGAGACGAGCCGCGCATGCGTAGGCCATTCGAGGTATTCGAGTCCAGACCCGAGATGATCCCGATGCGTCGATGGGGTCAAATTTTTGATGCCAGCCCTTCTGGAATGCCAGTCGGCGAATTTATATTCAGGCTGGATCATTTGAGGCAGACCTACCAGGTGCCGTGGGCGGATGTCCTGCGGGATTTCCACACGCTGGTTGAGGGACGCGCAAAGGACTGGTATTGGATGTTCCTCAGGACGAGTGGGGCAACGGACTGGCCGAATCTGCGGTACGCGCTGAAACAGCGGTTTCAGACGCGCAGAGAAGGAGCGAGAAGGAGTTTCGCGAGAGGCGACAAAAGCCAGGAGAAGGTATCGACGATTATCTGCAGGCTATGTTTGCTCTCAGGTCGAGATTAGAGGTACCCGTCAGCGACCACGACCTGATCAAGATAGTTAAAGTAAACATACGGGACGGGATCTCACGGATCATCCATCCCATGTGGATCGTCGATGTGGAGAGACTGCGCGAAGAATGCCATGACGCAGAGAGAATGCTGTCGTCACGTTGGTCGAGAAACCAGACCACAGCGGAACCAGTCGGTAGGCCTAGAGACCGTTTCCACGTGAACGAGGCGTGCTACAATGAGGAAGAAGCCACGGCAGAGCTGGCACAGGATGAGGCAGTTGAGGCACTGCACAGGCCGAGAGGCGGTAGCGGTGACCAAAACGCGATTACGTGCTGGAACTGTGCCCAGCGAGGGCATACTTTTTGGGAATGCGAAGCCACGACCAGGAAAATATTCTGCTATAAATGTGGACTCCCAGGAGTAGTATTGCCTAAATGCCCAAAATGTCGTTCGGGAAACGGGAGGCAGAGCCTGACACAGGCAGAGGAGTCAAGCTCGAGGCCACGGAGAAACCACTAAAGTCCTCCCCACAAAACATGTTAGGATTAAGCAGTAACAATAAGTTAGTTAGGGATAGTTTTAAGAAAGCCAACTTGCCAAGGCCAAAGTGGTCGACACGACTGCCTATTGAAGCGCGCCAAGCCGCGTACGAAGAGGCAAGAGCCCGCATCTTTGCCGACGAGGACGACGCAAGACGGCACAAGAACTCGCCCGTTCCACGGAAGCGGAGAAGGCGCACATTACGCCGTAGGGAACGCCATCGCGTGTGCGAAGCAATTGGAGAAGCGCTCAAGAACGACGACCGACCTTTTGCCGAAGTGCAGCTTCAAGGTCACACAGTGAAGGGGCTTTTGGACACTGGGGCGACCGTTAGCCTGTTAGGCGCAGGAGCTGTGGGTCTGATCGAGAGGCTGGGAATAGCCTGGCACCCTCAGATTTCTAAAGTGCGAGCCGCAGGAGGTGCGAGCTACTCCGTCTTGGGTAAGATTATCGTGCCGATCCAATATAAAAACGAGACGCATAGGATGACGTTATATGTCTGCCCCTCTCTGGTGCAGAGTTTGTACCTGGGCATCGATTTTTGGAAAAAGTTTCGCCTAGCACCCGAGGTCGTAGGAGTGGAGTCGCTTGAGCAGGTGGACTCAGAGTTCATAACAAGGGGAGAGCCGATCGAGCCACACGAGCTGAATGCCGAGCAGCAGGAGCGACTGGAGGCGATCAAGGCTGAATTCCGGGCGTTCGAGCAGCAAGGATTAGGGAAGACTCAAATGGAGCGTCATACGATCGAGCTTATAGAAGGCACCGTACCAGTGAAGGAGCGTTTTTACCCGGTGTCACCAGCGGTACAGCAGCTTCTGTTTGCGGAGGTGGACGAAATGCTTCGACTTGGCGTCATAGAGCCAAGCGAAAGTCCCTGGAGCAACAGGACGACGCTGGTACGAAAACCTGGGAAGAATAGGTTGTGCCTAGACGCTCGGAAGCTGAACAGCGTAACCGTAAAAGATGCTTATCCGTTACAAAACATTGAGTCTATCCTAAGCCGCGTGGATGACACTATCTTCATCAGCAGCGTCGACTTGAAACACGCATTCTGGCAGATTGAGTTGGAACCCAAGAGCAGAGCATACACCGCATTCACCATTCCGGGCCGTCCGCTTTATCAATTCCGGATGATGCCTTTCGGCCTGTGTAATGCCGCTCAGCGGTTGTGTCGATTGATGGATCGGGTGATACCACAACGTCTGCGGAATCGCGTGTTCGTCTATTTGGATGACCTGCTGATCATCGCCCGCACCTTTGAAGAGCATGTGCAGCTGTTGAAGGAGGTAGCACAATGTTTGAAGGAGGCCAATCTGACCATCGGCTTGCAGAAATCCAAGTTTTGTTTCAAATTCCTGAGGTATTTAGGGTACATTGTTGGTGACGGAGCTCTGCGAACGGATCCGAGTAAGGTGGAGGCAATAGTCCAGATTCCCGTCCCGAGAACCACTAAGCAGCTAAGGAGATTTTTGGGAACTGCAGGTTGGTACAGGCGATTCATCCGAGATTTCTCGAGCCTTTCTGCGCCGTTAACTGATTGCCTAAAAATCGGCAAGAAGTTTGAAATGTCAGTTGAAGCAGTCGAGGCGTTCCACAAGTTGAAGAAGGCACTTACCTGTGCGCCGGTCCTGGTGCACCCAGATTTTCGCCGGCCCTACTTCATCCAGTGCGACGCGAGCCACCTGGGCATTGGTGCAGTTCTGTTTCAGCGTGACGACGAGGGTGCAGATCGACCCATTGCGTTCTTTTCAGCGAAGCTGCGTGGAGCCCAGTTGAATTATAGCGTAACGGAGAAGGAGTGTCTCGCAGCGGTGAAAGCGATAGAGCGATTTAGGCCGTACGTGGAGCTAATGCCGTTCACGGTCATTACGGACCATTCGAGCTTGCAGTGGCTAATGTCACTCAAAGACCTGAGTGGAAGACTGGCGAGGTGGTCCCTAGCGCTACAGGCGTTTGATTTTCGAATCGAACACCGGAAAGGGAAGGAGAACGTAGTTGCCGATATGCTCTCTCGACCGTGTGAGGTGGAGGAGCTCAACTTGTTCGAGTTCGAGACGACAGCCTTTGAGAGCGAGGAGTACCAGAGTCGGTTGGCGTTAGTGCGCGCAGAATCGGAGCGTTTTCCTGATCTCCGGATTGAGGACGGCCTACTCTTTAAGAGGTCCCAGTTCGCGCGCGACGATAGCGAGGAGTTCCTGTGGAAGCTATGGATCCCGGAATCGCTAACTAGCACACTTGTTCACCAGGCGCACGACAGTGTTAAGGGGATGCACGGAGGCATAGCCCGAACATTGGCAAGGCTGCGCCAATTCTACTTCTGGCCGAGGATGGCAGTGCAAGTACGGGCACATGTGCTCGGGTGCGAAGTCTGCAAAGAAACCAAACACAGCACGCAGATTTCAAGGCCGAGGATGGGCAAGGAGATGGTGACGGAGCGGCCGATGCAAAAGCTGTATCTGGATTTCTTGGGCAGATACCCACGTTCTCGCCAGGGCAACGCCTACATCCTAGTGGTGTTAGACCATTTTAGCAAGTTTGTCTGGCTAAAGGCGATACCGAAGGCGACAGCGGCAGCGGTCATCCGATTCCTAAGGGAAGATGTGTTCTCGGCGTATGGAGTCCCCGAAATCGTCCACACTGACAACGGAAAGCAGTTCGTGTCACAGGAGTTTGGAGCGATGCTGGAACACCACGGGATAAAGCACTGTCGCACCGGGAACTATGCCCCGCAAGCGAACGCGTCCGAACGTGTTAACCAGTCGGTGTTGGCAGCGATACGAGTGCATATTGGCGCCGATCAGACGGTGTGGGACGAGGCGTTGCCCGAGATCGCGATGGCGTTGCGAAGTGCAGTGCACTCTGCGACCGGAACCTCACCATATTTCGCATTGTTCGGACAGCACATGATGAGTCACGGCAGCGAATATAGCCTAGCCAAGAAGCTCGGCGATGTTAGCGACTCGGCCATCAAGTCTTTAGAGAGGTCGGCGAAGCAGCAAATATACCGTGCTCGCATCCAAGAGACGCTACACCGGGCGTATGAGAAGTCTGCGAGGCAGTATAACCTGAAGACACGGGACGTTCAATACACGGCAGGGCAGGAGGTGTATAAGCGTAATTTCGTATTGAGTGACTTCGCGAAGAACCTCAACGCGAAGTTCTGCCGCCGGTACACCAAGTGCCGGGTAGTGAAGCCGATAGGACGTTGTCTGTATGAGCTGGAGACACTTCAGGGAAACCCGCTAGGGGTGTTCCACGCTAAGGATCTCAAGCAGTAACCCCCGAGCGTCGGATCTGAGCCCGGCTAGCTCAGTCGGTAGAGCATGAGACTCTTAATCTCAGGGCGTGGGCGGTGGCCTACGTTGGGCAGCTTCACGAGCAGACGCCTCCTTCTAGCACTCCTGTTCGCAGAGCAAGCAAGCGAACCGTAGTGTGGTGTTATGGTCGGCGATGTGATATCGATGGTTGTGGCTGTCGAACGAGGGTTGGAGAATCATGTAGGCCAAGAGAGGGAATGGTGTCGGCGTTTTAAGGAGATGGTTTAAGGAGGGAAGAAGCAAAAAAAAGAAGCAGAGAGTCATGAGATTGCAAAAAGGCCAGGCTGGTGTGGCTGGAGCAGAAAAATAAAGCCTGACTCTAAATATCCAGAAAAATAAAGAAAAAGGGCCAGACTTGTAGCAAACAACAACAAGCCAAGCTGGTGACCAGCAAAAACAAGCCCGTTGGGCGAGGCACCAAGTTTGTGCCCCCCAACAGAAAATAAACATAAGCGCTTGCGCAACAGCCATACGGCCGCCGCCACAGGCACAGTAGGCCGCAACTGATTGTTGAAGGCCCGAATTTAGCTCCGTTAGTCTATTTATTCAGCGATTTATTCCCGCCCCTATTTATTTATTTATTTAATTTATTTATTTATTATCTATTTATTATGATTTAATTTATTTATTTATTATTTATTTATTAATTATTTATTTAAATATTATTTCTACGTTTGCGTGTATTGTTTACATGTTCTACGTTTATTAGTTCATGTTCATTTTTGTTCATTTATTTATTTAATTACTTTCACCATTCTTTTGTTCATTTATATAAAGTAAATTTATCTTAAGAAAACCATGTATAGTTTTAAATGAATAAATATAAGTGCGTACTGTTTATCTAAACATGTGTGAGTAGATATTTATGTGTGGGTGGGACGAGTGTGTGTTGATGTTGGGGTAAGTTGTTGTTGATAGTGTTGTAGTGTATAAGGGGGTCGGCAATAAAATGCTAAAATACCGACCCATAGGTAGGGAGGGCGCATTGGGGGGTAAATGATTCCACCTTTTTACCCTTGTATGTCCCATAGTTGTCCGAATCTGTGAAGATTTACTGTTCACCCGTTTGTTTATTTTGTTAGTTATTCGTTAGAAAAAAATATAAATTTATTGTTACACCGGCCAGCACTGTATCCAGGTCGTATCCATCCCTGAGTGACCGATTTGCTAGCTGGCTATCGATACAGTGTTGGGAAGGAAAAGCCGGTCCATAACAAAAGCGACCACCGACCAACTGGGAAAGCAACCAACCAACGTGGCATATTTAAAATCGATTCCTATTGTGCGTACAAGAATCAAATACGAATAATGCAACCTTACTGAGTGATAACAAAAATCCTACATTTTACTGTAGTGGAGTTTATGCCGAGCCTATTGGTTAATACTTAAATCAAGTTCGTATATGAGGTTTAATTTAATTCCAGTGCTCTTAATTTGGGGTTAAATCTAAAAATAGGATTTCCGTTCTTTAATGTAGCCTATTTTATGCTTGACTTCAATCAGAAACTTGGGTTTAAATCAATTCCAACAAGCCTAAAATCAACTATTATTAAAACTTTCGGGATAAACAAGTAAGAAGGCTCCAGTCGAGATATCCCCACTAGACGATACTCTGATCCCTATACTTCACGCGTACATTCAGTGCTTACAGGTATGTGTGTGTGTCTACGCGCATACTGCATACACAAATTCAATGTCACAAAGTTTTCCAAATTCAAGATTTTGTTGTTGTCGATCCTATGTGTATATCGGAAACGGGAAGAGTTATCGAAAATCGACTTGTACTGCCTAGGGATTAGGCGAGCTTAAGTTCCAAATCTGGAGTCTCTAGCTCTTATAGTCTCTGAGATCGGTTGGATCATACATACGGACGGAAAGACGGACATGGCTATATCGACTCGGCTGTTGATGCTGATCAAGAATATATATACTTTATGGGGTCGGAGATGCTTCCTGTTACATTCTTTTGCACTAAACCCTTAATCCCCTTTTTCCCATTTTTAATGGGATCAGGGTATAAAAATGAACGTACTTATATTAAGTGATTTGTCCTTAGCTTTAGCATTTTCGACCTTACGCAACTTTTAACACCCTTAGGCTTTGTTTCAAGTACGTTCGACTTGAATGTTTTTCTGTGTATATACCCTCTTACATTTTTATGTGTAGCTGTGTAATCAGAAAAACACATCTATTCTAAACTTCTACTGCAAATTTCAGGCACAAGACTGTTCTTCTGTGCCACGAAAAATGTAATTGCTCAGCTTTTAAATGAACAAAACACATGACAGGCCGGCAAGGCAGGCCTGTTTTACAATAAAAGTGTAGATGCAATCTAACTCATATACAAAAACAAGCACACACGCTTAAATTACCTGAAGGATATTTTATAAGTACTTTCACGCAGCACTTGAAAGTTAAACAGAGGAATTCTGGCGTTGCAAGCAAGGATGACCAGATAAAGTAAGGGATGACTTGGATTTCTCGATCCATTGCTTTCGTAAACCCTGTCTATGCGTGTGTCTGTGCTAATTGTGTATGCAACTTGTTGCATCATCGTTCTGCCACTGTTTTTCACACATACGCAGTGCAGCCCATTTGACATTTACTGTGCTGCCAACCGACTTTGTTTGCCTACACATGCATACAAACTCTCATTGTTGTTACTGTGCTTGTCTCTAAGTTACATTGTAAATGTTAGTTTTGTAATTAGAAAATTTCTTACAAGCTAACAAACGTGATAAGAAGCTGTCAGCATTTAGGGCTATGCATAGGACAGGTTAGGCAAGAGCAATAACACAAACATTAATGGGAAATTTGCTAGCAGCAACTGTTTTCAAAAATCAACTTAAGAACGTTCTACCAAATAGTTGGGTAAGATTTACTGCTTAACTAAGCAAGAACGATTTTTTGTCACACATTCAAATCCGATTCCACTTGCTGACATTTAAATTGTATTAAGAACTGTCAGCTGTTTCTACGTTGGGTTGTGTAATGGAAGTCCGATGCTTATCTGTTTTGTAACTTTAATTTTAAGTTACCTAAGCGCTTGTTTTAGAACAAATTTCATATAGTACATAATGCGCAATGTAGCAGCTTCGCGCACAAGCAGACAAAATACAACAGAAAATACAAGTAAGACGGCTCTAGTCGAGAAATTCCGAACAAACGATACCCTGACCCTTTTACTTTACGCGTACGGTCGTATATAAAAGTATATATATTCTTGATCAGCATCAACAGCCGAGTCGTTATAGCCATGTCCGTCTGTCCGTCCGTATGTATGAACGCGTCGATCTCAGAGACTATAAGAGCTAGGACTCCAGATTTCGAAATTAAGCTCGTCTAATCCCTAGGCAGTACAAGTTTGTTTCCGATTTTCGATAACTCTTCCCGTTTCCGATATACACATGGGATCTATAACAACAAAATCTTGAATTTGGAAAACTTTGAGATGCCATTTGAATTATAAAACAAAATAATGAAAATCTGTGAAATTTTTATCTAAATCGGTTAAGAAAAACCGGAGATATGTGACATTGAAGTTGTGTATGCAGTATACAGAATGCGCGTAGACACACACACATACCTGTAAGCACTGACTGTATGCGTGAAGTATAGGGATCAGGGTATTGTCTAGTGGGGATTTCTCGACTACAGCCTTCTTTTTTCTTTCTTTAAGGTCTGTTTCAATGCATGAACGCGTCGATTTTAGACACTTTAAAGGCTTGACACTCCCTATTTGAAGTATAAGCTCTTTTAATTAATTCAAACAATCAATTCTTAAGCTTAATGTGAAAAAAATATACTTATATACACACTCAGAAATAAACAACAGCCTTAAATCTGTAGTCAAAAAAGCTCAATTAGGAGATACCCTAAACCCTGGACTTTACAGTCATTGCTTTTATGCTTGAGTAAACTTTATTCATCGATATATCCGTTGCTTCTCAAATTTCGATTAAATTTTAACAGATGTTCGCTAATTATTCTACATAGTTTGGAATAATTTTCAAATTCATTTTGTTGAATCGATTGCATGTGTATATCGGATACCGGAAGACTTATCGATAACTTGATGTGCTTATGGCTTAGGATCTTACGCTTTTCTCATTTCATTGACTTACAGTCCAGTCATATAAAGGGATCAACCTCGGAATGAAAGCGAATGAACTGAGTATTTGCATATACCTTTATTTTGCCAATCTGAAAGTCGCTCAAAAATCTTATTGAATGTCAAAGAGTACAAAAATTGATTTAGCAAATCTCGCTTGCTACAGCTTTGATGCTATTTAAATGTATATCTTATAATATCTTATAGAATAAAATTCACTTCAATTTTTGATTAAATCATTTTTATACCCTGATCCCATTAAAAAATAGGAAAAAAGGATATAATGGTTTTGTGCAAAAGTATGTAACAGGCAGAAAGGAAGCATCTCCGACCCCATAAAGTATATATATTCTCGATCAGCATCAACAGTCGAGTCGATATAGCCATGTCCGTCCGTCCGTCTGTCCGTCCGTATGTATGAACGCGTCGATCTCAGAGACTATAAGAGCTAGAGACTCCAGATTTGGAACTTAAGCTCGCCTAATCCCTAGGCAGTACAAGTTTGTTTTCGATTTTCGATAACTCTTCCCGTTTCCGATACACACATTTATTGAAATCGGATAATAAACACCGGAGATATGGAACATTGAAGTTGTGTATGCAGTATGCGCATACACACAAACACACATACTTGCAAGCACTGACTGTACGTGTGAAGTATAGGGATCAGGGTATCGTCTAGTCGGGATATCTCGACTAGAGCCTTCTTACTTGTTTTTTTTTTGTAACATTGAACTGTTTTGAAGATAAAGGGCGCAGCAACAACAGCGCCTAATCATTTAACAATGCAAGTCACCTTATATTCCGCGCTGCACAAGGTCTGTAAATCCTAATAATCTTCTATTATATTTATAATTCGCAGCTTTTTTCAATTATATTATTATACCCTGAACCCATTAAAAATGGGAAAAAGGGCATATTGATTTTTTGCAAAAGTATATAACAGGCAAAAGTAAGCTGCTCCGACCCCATAAAGTATATATATTCGTCCGTCTGTCCGTCTGTCCGTTCGTCTGTCTGTGTCTGTATGTATGAACGCGTCGATCTCAGAGACTCCACATTCGGAACATAGTTTTCCTAATCTCTAGGCAGTACAAGTTTTTTTTTCCGATTTTTTTGAAAACTTTGAGATGGCATTTGAAAAATTAAACAAAAAAATGAAAATATGCTAAATTTTTTTTTTAATCGGTTGAGAAACACCGGAGGTATGGAACATTGCACACAGTATGCGCGTAGACACACACACATACATACGTGGAAGCACTGACTGTACACGTTAAGTATAGGGTTCAGGGTATCGTCTAGTCAGGATTTCTCGACAAGAGCCTTCTTACTTGTTTTTAATAATCGAATATACATATATATATTTTAATAACACTTACCTGATCACGGATTTAAACAATTTTTGATTACATAACTAAAACTATATTTTTAAATATACTTATATAAATAAATTAAATTTAAAATGGAAAAAAATAAAATAATATATTTATTAAGCAAGTCTTATTATCCATCTATATCTAAAAATATGGTAATAAAATTTTTTCAGTATTATCAATAATTATACACTGAACCCATTAAAAATGGGAAAAAGGGTATAATGGTTTTGTGCAAAAGCATGTTACAGGCAGAAGGAAGCATCTCCGACCCCATAAAGAAAATATATATTCTTGATCAGCATCAACAGCCGAGTCGATATAGCCATGTTTGTCTGTCCGTCTGTCTGTCCGTCTACCTGTCCGTTTGTCCGTCCGTATGCATGAAGAGCTAGAGACTCAAGACTTTGAGAATGAGCTCGCCTAGTCAGTAGGCAGTACAAGTTTGTTTTCGATTTTCGATAACTCTTTCCGTTTCCGATAGACACATGGGATCGATAAAAAAAATTTTTAAATTTGGAAAACTTTGAGACAACCTTTCAAACATTAAGCAAAATAATGACAATTTGTGAAATTGTTGTTAAAATCGATTGAGAAACACCGAAGATATGGAACATTGATTTTGAGTATGCAGTAGTTTGCGCGTACACATATACACACACATACTTGCAAGCACTGACTGTACGCGTAAAGTATAGGGTTCAGGGTATCGTCTTGTCGGGATTTCTCGACTAGAGCCTTCTTACTTGTTTTATTTATATAATCTAATATTAAACATAATTTTAAGCTGAGACGCATGGGTATGTTTGGCAGCATTTAAACAGAACTATTTGACCCAGCTGACCTCCCCCAGCATAAAGTGTACTTGGCTTAACTTATAATGGACTTACTTCCTTTTATAACCAACAATTATTATTCACTTAACGGCGTTCATAAAAATGTTGTCTATTAAATATTACCTGAGTTCATGAATTATGATAAAACGTACTTTACAAACTATTGTAAACAAGTGGTAGTGATTTGGAACTTTAAGAACAAATATTCTCAGTGCATAAATGGCACGTTAAGCGTTGCGTTGAAAATCTGAGCTTCAAGACTCTGGCTTTTTATACCCTGATCCCATTAAAAATGGGAAAAAGGTATAATAATTTTGTGCAAAAATATGTAACAGGCAGAAGGAAGCATCTCCGACCCCATAAAGTATATATTTTCTTGATCAGCAGCAACAACCCAGTCGATATAGCCATGTCCGTCTGTCCGTATGTATGAACGCGTCGATCTCAGAGACTATAAGAGCTAGATACTCCAGATTTGGAACTTAAGCTCGCCTAGTCCCTAGGCAGTACAAGTTTGAATCTTGAACTTTGAGATGGCATTTGAATTATTAAACAAAATTATGAAAAACTGTTAAATATTTATTGAAATCGGTTGAAAAACCGCGAAGATATGGGACATTAAAGTTGTGTATGCAGTATGTGCGTACATACACACACACATACTTACAAGTACTGACTGTACTGGCAAGTACGCGTCAAGTATAGGAATCAGGGTATCGTCTAGTCGGGTTTTCTCGATTAGAGCCTTCTTACTTGTTTTGGTATCAGCTTTTGTTTCAGTTTCAGCTCATTTGACCGAAACGCAACCGGTGCCGCGAATCTGAGCCTCATAATTCATTGGCGTGTTAAATCTGACGAGCAAGCTAGCCATCCGGTCAGGCAGTTAGTCAGTAGCTGGCAGCTGACTGTTATGTGTTATTGACTGCCAGCTTAGTGTGCCCCAGTGTGCCCCGGTCAACCCGGTCAGCCAATGCCAAAGGTTGAAGATGCAGTAGCCATCGATTTCGCAATCTACTTTGCTAGCACTTACCATCGACATTTACGCCAGCATTGACATGAAAGACGCCATTGCCTGCAGAGAGATGCAATGATTGCAAACGGGGCGCTAGTTTCTCTTCATATGCAGAGCTGCATGGATGCCTTTCTGACTGACAGCAGCTGCGTCAATTAAACGGAAGTTTCAATTTACATTTTAACTTGACCAGATCCGGCTCAAGCGCGACGGTCACGTGCGCTGCCTCTTGGCTGTGCTGGCGCCATTTCTGATTAGCTGCCGTCGATGCGTTATAAACAGATTTTTAACAACAATAACAAGAGAATATAACAACAATTAAGAAGGCTCGACTAGGAGATACTCAAACCCTGGATCTTCCTTGTACAATTATAGTGTGTATACAGCCGATTGTGACCGTTTTTAAATGACTCTCAACATAGTAACGTTTGATACGGTATTTGATCTCATTAAAAATGAGTAAGAAATATATAATAGTTTTGTGCAAAAACCGAACCCGAACCCAGAAAGTATATATATTCTTGATCAGCATCAACAGCCGAGTCGATACAGTCATGTCCGTCTGTATGTATGAACGCGTCGATCTCTGAGACTAAAAAAGTTTGAGGCCTCAGATTTGGAACGTAACTTCTCCTAAGTCATTTGCAGAACAAGTTTAACTCAAATTATCGATAATCCTGCACGCCTCCGATATACACATGGAATCGATAACAACAGAAACTTGAATTTGAAAAACTTTGAAACGTGAGACAAAATAATGACAACCTCTTTATTCAAATCGGTTGAGAAACACCAGACATATGAACCATTGAAGTTAAGTCAAGTATGCAGTATATGCGTACATTTGCTTCCGCAAGCACCTTGAGATATCGCCTAAGTGCCATCCCCGTCTGCAGTTAGTTCAGAACGGTGTCAAATGACGCAACCCTCGTCATGAGTTTCGAAAACTTGTATTTTTAAAACTGTGGATATTTCGGTTGAGAAACACCAAAGATAGTCATTAACTATTGGTGCAGTAGTGCAGGGTTCACGGTATCGACTAGTGGCTTTCTTGTTTGAACAATCCAAATTACTAACAAGTAAGAAGGCTCTAGTCGAGATATCCCGACTAGACGATACCCTGATCCCTATACTTTACGCGTACAGTCAGTGCTTGCAAGTGTGTGTGTGTGTATGTACGCGCATACTGCATACTGCATACACAACTTCAATGTCCCATATCTCCGGTGTTTATTATCCGATTTCAATAAAAGTTTGACAGATTGTCATTATTTTGTCTAATGTTTTAAATGCCGTCGCAGTTTTCCAAATTCAAGATTTTGTTGTTATCGATACCATGTGTAAATCGGAAACGGCAAGAGATATCGAAAATCTAATCTATACCTATATCGACTCGGCCGTTGATGCTGATCAAAAATATATATACTTCATGGGGTCGGAGATGCTTCCATCTGCCTGTTGCATACCCATTAATAGTGGTATGAAAATCATATTGATGTGGTGATAACAAGCATGAATGATGGAGAGTTTCCTGTCTGTCTGTGATATACATTTGAACAAACCATTATACCCTTTTAGCCCTTTTTTTAGAGTTGATGTTGCCATGTCCGACTGTCTGTCCTTCCGTTCTTTTGTCCTCGGAGTTTATAGTCTCGAAGAGACTATACATGTTATATGTAGAGGGCTTAGGGTATCCCCTAGTCGGGCTTGCTTGGCTAGAACCTTCTTTATTTTATATGGTGTGCTTATGAAAATTGGCATATTTGTATATTTGTGTAACATGAAATCATAAACCAAACGATTTCTTAATCAGTCTTATATAAATATAATTAACCATTAACGTATAGCAGTGGTCGGCGAACCGGGGTAAATTACCCCAAATGGGGTAAAACTGAAATTTCTGGGGGTAACGGACATGATTCTGGAAAGGTATTTCAGCATTTTCTATTCGGGCGAGCTTCTTTTTTTTTTTTAGTCATCACTGGGTTAAAGTGAACATATTCGTGAAAAAGAGTATATATTTCTCATTTTCTATTCTGGTGACCTTTTTTTTTTGCTCATCAAATATAAATACAGAGCATCATGGGGTAATGGCAACTTCCACAACAATATTTCGGGGTAATGGAAACTTCCACTTCAAATGTGGACCTTTTTTTTTTTTTTAGGTCTTCAACTTTAGTCGTCGGGGGTAACGTCAAGCTTGAGAACAGAAATTTGGGGTAATGGTTCAAAAAGTTCGCCGGCCTCTGACGTATAGCAATTGCCGTCTGAATGTGTTAACGCGTATATCTTAAAATCTACAAAACAAATTTTAGCTAAGAATATAAGCAATCAATAACTGTGCAATTTTCAAAGGGAATGACTTAAACGACTTATGATAAAAATAGGGCATCTCGAAGACAAACTATTGACAACAATTAAGAAGGCTCTAGTCGAGAAATCCCGACTAGACGATACCCTGATCCCTATACTTTACGCGTACAGTCAGTGCTTGCAAGTATGTGTGTGTGTGTGCGCGCATACTGCATATTGCATATACAAATTCAATGATCCATATCTTCTATTTCACAGATTGTCAGTATTTTGTTTTATAATTCAAATTGCATCTCAAAGTTTTCCAAATTCAAGATTTTGTTGTTATCGATCCCATGTGTATATCGAAAACGGGAAGAGTTATCGAAAATCGAAAACAAACGTGTACTGCCTAGGGATTAGGCGAGCTTAAGTTCCAAATCTGGAGTATCTTGCTCTTATAGTCTCTGAGATCGACGCGCTCATACATGCACACAGACAGACAGACGGACAGACGGACATGGCTATATCGACTCGACTGTTGATGCTGATCAATAATATATATACTTTATGGGGTCGGAGATGCTTCCTTCTGGCTGTTACATACTTTTGCACAAAACCATTATACCCTTTTTCCCATTTTTAATGGGATCAGGGTATAATAAGACTCTTGGAAAAATGCGGCTTGCAACAAATATAGTTACAACTTGTAACATTTCTTAAATCTTATATTCACTAGAGTGTTGATCGCGATGGGCATACACGAGGGAAAACAAAACAAAGTGCATATCGTGTAACCGTTTCTTTCAAAGGAATGTGTTCTCCAATTAAACAGTTAAACACTAGCAACAGTTTAAACAATAAATTTGGGGAGCAAAGTAAAAATGTGTCGCCACAAAAAAAAGAATAAACTTTCAATTTCTTTTACGGAGCTTGAAGTGCAAGCTGCGTTCGTGCAATCGGTCACCGATGAGATAATGCCCTTCGCAATACAGTGGACGCTCACATATTAAAACACCCGAAAATTAGAATCTTCCGGAAATTAGAACCAGAAATTCAATTCATTAAGCGCTCTGACATCCGAGGTTTTTGCATATCGCTGGATATTCAGAAATGGAAGCTTGCTTCTTTATTGCATTTTAAATGAACGACAAAAGAAGTGCACATAACAAACTAACATAACAGATTATTACTGTAAGCAAGATAAACTGTAAAAAGTAATGCATGATGAGTAAATTTTAATAATAATGAATAATCATTATGTTTTTTGAAATTCTTGCAAATAAATTTATTTTTAATATGTTCGATCCCGTTTATCGCAGCAAAGTACCCCTTTCTCCATCCCGAGTCAATATCAATATCACTCTGGGCTAGACAAAAGAGTTACCCGAACCCAGATTTAAAACAAGCTGGATACACACTTACATGAATTTTAATGCGCAGGACTTTACCAAAAAACTTCTTCAAGAATTTTGTGGCTCTACCTGTTGAAATGAGGAATATGATGAATATGTGTGTTTTATCGATTTGCTCCTCGTTGTGCTCGTTTGCTCCTTGTTATTCAGGTCCACCAGTAGAGTTGGCGCTTGACACTTTGTCTCACAAACACATGGGCAAAGTTTCAAGTATCTAGCTATACGGGTGTCGAAAAAAGTGGCGTTCATAACGAAAAACTGACGGACGAACAGACACCATGGCGGAAATTCCACAAAACCAATGCAATCTCTACCTTCGGTATCAGAGTATACAAGAGTACAAGAGGCCACAACATGACGCAGTAATGGTTAAGTAAAGTACAACTTCCTTAAAGTGTTTTCCCAAAATCGTATCATTCGGACTGAATCTCACTGAGATATTGAGATATTTGCTCTTAAATAGCATAAAACTTTGAGCGCCCTTTTCCCAGAACGGTTTTTTTTATTAGTCGGTGTTCAAGATATCTCAATAACGATTTGCCCGATCCGCTTTCTGCTCGTTATTATTTTTTAGAACAAGTTTACGCAAGTGATGATGTGAGCTTTTTGTTTTGTCCAACAAATATTTAACAGGTATAAATGTAGAAACTTTTATGGTAGGAATCGATGTTTTGACTTTACCATACAGCAAAAAAAAATTTTTTCCATAACAAAAAAGCCACTACCAGGATTTACTTTAATTTTCAAATATAATTTAAGAATTTTTTTTTTAGACAAATTATCGAACGAAATATTTAAATTGGAAGACGAGAGAAGAATTCTGGTGGCACTTAGGCAAGAGTATTTTTCTTACGAAATCTGTTTCCACTGGTCCGTCAATTTAAGTTGATTTGTTTTACCCAGAACCCATTAAAAATGGCTAACAGGGTATAATGGTATTGCGTAAAAGCATGTAACAGGCAGAAGGAAGCTTCTCCGACCCCATAGAGCATATATATTCTTGATCAGCATCAACAGCCGAGTCGATATAGTCATGTTCGTCTGTCAGTACAAGTTTGTTTTAAATTTTCGATAACTCTTCTCGTTTCCGAAATACATTTTTGACGGAATACAAGAAAATCTTAAATTTGAAAACTTTGAGACGGCGCTTAAAACATTAAACAAATAATGATAATCTGAAAATTTATTAAAATCGGTTGAGAAACACCGGAGATATGGAATTTTGGAGTTGAGTGTGTAGAATGCAGTATGCGGGTACACACAAACACACATACTAGCAACCACTGACTGTACGCGTTAAGTAAAGAGTTCAGGGAATCTTCTAGTCGGGATTTCTCGACTATAGACTTGTTTTTGTTTGTGTTTGCACACAAAGGTGACAAAAATGAAAATAAATTAAATCAAATCAATAAGTAGTAGCTTATTGTAAATTTTGATATTAAACGACTTCCACTTAGTCGGATCCCTATTTAACGGTGTCAATTGGAAGCAGAAACTTAATCAGATTTTGCAGACGAGTTACATGACCGTTTTATGCCTAGTACAAACTGAAGAATTTTAAACGCAGATCTCGATCAAATTTAAACCTGTTGCCCCGTGAAAGTTTGCTTGCAAATTGCAAACTCAAATACCCAAATACAACATGTCCTTCAAGTTTAAAAAAATAAACAATATATCTGAGAGATGTTTTGTAATATATATTACGATCAGCGGTCGTTTGATTTCATTTGGCATAATTGATATATGCCTTAAATCTCTATTACCATCAGCACATCTCTTACCATTTGCTCCTCCCTAACAGACCGGTCATTTGTGGTTTAAGTTAGGGAAAAACAATCAAACGCCTGCCCCAATAAAGCGGATGTTCCTTTGAGTAGTGGCCCTGGTCCATTCTTAAGCACTTCATATTTCCTATATCAGTAGAAGAAATCACATTACTTGTCCCAATCAGCTTTCGCTTTCTTCTTACACAGGATTTCTTAAGTAGAGTTAGTATTTTGGCTAACAGGTGGAACATCTGCTTCAATGGAAACAAATCTCAGCATTGCCCACTTACACACACAAGGATAATTGTCCTTGTTGTGATTCAACTCAACAACATGGTAATACTTTAGGAGAGTCACGTTCCCTACTAGACAGAGAGCTCAACTGGCACAAACACATTCAGATTATGACAGCAAAGTGTTAATCCAAAATGAAAAAATCTTTGCTTTGCCCTTCCAACGTAGACATTTGTGGCCCTGAGGCTGTCTTTTATTAAAGCGTTGCAAATCCTAAAGATTAAAATGCTCCGATATATCTCTAAAGCTCCATACTATGTGAAACATTTTAACTTGCAAACAGTTATTAAGACATACTTATCGGTACAAAGACCGACTTCATAATTATGTCAATCCTTTGAAGAAGATTAAAGCCTCTCCACAAAAATTATCTCTTAACGACTGCTCGTGCTCAATGAAAAAACCACATCTTTTAATTTTCTTTTATTTAATATTTCGTTTTGGTTGTTAGTGTTGTGCATTATTGGTCCGTCTGTTAAACGCAACTTTTCGCGACACCGATAAAGCTCTCTTTTTCTACAGGCAGGGAAGATATTGTCAAGATAGGGTTGCAATGGGGCCAGAATAACATAAATTTGGTGTAAAATTAGATTCTGGCACCTCCTTAAGAACCGCATCAATTTGCGATGAAGTCAACTCCTTTCATCAAATTTGCCGGCAATGTCGCAGGTGATATTTCACATCTTTAGTTTTGTTACTGTAACTGCTTAATATTTTTATTTTTCTATTGTCATTCCAATATTTTATAAGTTTAATAAAAAAAATAAGATTTTGTTGTTATCGATAATATCGAAAACCGGACGAGTTAAACGTCTAAAGTTTCGGTCTCATGGCCGAATAGTCTTCGAGGTCGACGTTCTCATACAAAAACGGGAGGACAGACGGACGGATATGTTAAAATCGATTCGGTGTTGGAAAAACTTCCTTCTAGTTGTAAAATGAATTGTTTCAAAACTTCTTTAAGTGTTATAGGGTCAGTATACAAACAGAAAGCTAAATAAAGTTAGGAAGAAAAAGGTGTAATGCAAAAAAGAATCTGAAGCTATCGGTTTTTGCCCATCAGTTGCCTTATATTAAACCATGCCCGCCCATTAAGTCTTAGTAATACCAAACATACCCATGACAAACCAACCGACGAACAACTTTGTTTTAAAGTTGTTGCTGCTGCTGTGCTGCTTTGTAAAAATATTCATGTTGCGTTGAAAAAAGGCCGCTACAACACAGTCACAGAAAATACCAAAGAGATAAACAAAGATAGAATAAAAAGAAAGACAGAAAAATATGTATATACATACATACAGTGCCTCAATGCAAATTTCTTCTCATTTTTACACAAGTTGGAAAAGATTTTAAAATGCGGATTTTAACTATGAAACGTAGTTAATTCAACTATAAAACATGGTTTTTCAACTGAGAAACAAAAATTGATCAGCATAACGAATATAATTATTTATATGAATCAAAGTGCATGCACCTCAAATCAAAATGCGCACACTTTAAATTAACTTTATTTAATCTAATTATACACGCATTTTAAAAAACAACATTTAAACAACAAAAAATGTTGTTGTGTTCAAAACCACCGTAGTCAATTCTAACAACCACTATATTAAGAATTAGCATGAACAGTTTTAAAATTAAAGAGCAGACATTTTGCTCCGCTCCGAAGCGTTTTGTTTTAAATCCAAACTAACTGCATTCGAAATATGTTCGGCAACAGCAATAACAACAATAACATATAGCTTAGTAACCGACAGTTCGTAGGCTGGAATCGCATCGCATCGCAGGCCATCATATTCAGTTTTAGGTTAGTTTGATTTAATAACCTTTAACTTTATTTCTATCATTTTAATTATTAAAATTATATATCTAACGCTTCTAGTAGACCATGCGGCTAAATAAAAATAACGAGTGTCATACTTGGTTCTTAACATCTCGGATACGATGTTAAAATGAAAAGTTTCATATTAATTCAGCGTAAATAATGTTTAAATCAAATATTTTTCTGCAATATTAATACGTCGACACCTTAAGTTAACTGTGACAAGTGTTGATTTTACTTTCCATAGTACTTATTAATTTATCATAATCATATTACTTGCTGAATCATACAGGAAAATAGTTGGATTTACCATGAATAAGCTTATTTTAAATATGTTTTTCTCCAGATTTGTTAAAAAAGCTCACCTTTACTATGCAGAAGAAAAATGTATCTAATTATCGATTATCTTTCAGTTTCCGATACACACGGGTTATCGGATAGCAAAAATATTTTAAATCGAATGTTGTTGTTTTTTAAACTACAACAAAATTCTTACAGATTTTTCGAGGACGTCCCGTTAAATAGAAAAAAAGCACTTAAAGCCCGCAAACAGCGCATTTACGTAAATACAAACCAGTTAAAAAAAAAAAAAAACACTCAAACCCATTTTTTGTGTGAAACCAGTGCAATCATATTGGTGTTGTGGCACCTACATAGTATGTATGTACATATATTTAAAATTATAGCGACTGGAAGAAAGGAATTGATGTAAAAAGATGGCGGTCGAAATAATAGCAGGCATCGACAGACATTGAATATAAAATGCACAAATAACTTTTTATTTACACTAACAATTTGAGATTCATGTTGAGTGATGACCGCCCATGATGGCATGATAAGTTTTCGATAACAACAAAAGCAGCAAGATGTCGATTTGTTTTGGTCAGTTTACAGTTAACGGTAACAGTTCACTAAGTCGACCAACAGCAACGACCAAAGGCATATATGTATGTATGTATGTATGTATGTATGTAAAACATAACTAATAAAAGCGCGCGCGATCCATGACATCAAAAGACCAAAGAAGCAACAAACAAACACACACACACTTACACTCAAACATGCTCAATGTGGCGCAGGAACAGGACAGGCAGAGGCAGAGGCAGAGGCAGTCAAGCAATTCACAGCTTAACACCCTAATGTGCAATATTTTTGACTCCCACACCCACACACACACACACACACGCACATACACACAAAACAAATGTATAAGGAGGAAATACAGAAGACTGAAAGAGCCGTTGTCCCCCAACCCTCTGGGCACTACCTCTCGTCACGGCACAGCTGTCGAAAACGATGGCGCGAATGCCTTGCCAGCAGCAGCAGCAGCATCCGCAGCCGTCAAGCACTAGACGGCGGCTGCACACACAACTAAAAAAATAATGTGCGGCTGCGGGCACCACCCACTGACCAACAACAAACGCACAAACGCACATACACATGCTCGTGCTCGTGCTCGTGCTCACTCACTCGCTCTCAGTGTTGCCATCTTTCGATAGCTATCTCGCTCGCTCACTCGCCAACTTTCTCACTCTCACTCTCTAGAGTTTAACCAGCTGGTATTGCTGCTGCCTCTTCTTTCCCCATTTAAAACTTTTTATTTATTTTTTTTGTTTTGCTTTGTTGTTGTTTTTGTTCATTTTTTATTGCGCTTGATCTTTGGCTTATGACCATGTCACATTGAATGCGAAATGCTCGCGGAATACAAAATGTGCACACACACACACACACACACACACACACACACACACACACACATACACAAGCAAGATGTTGCTTGTTTTCTTTTTTTCTTTTCTCTAACGCGTAAAACAGCCTGTTTCCAATGCCAAGTTTGCACAATGCTCTAAAGACACAAAACCAAAAACTTTACAAAAATCAAAAATCAAATCAAATAAAAACAGTACAGTAGACTCCCAAAAACGGAATATGCTAACCAGCTAAGATGAACAAATCTTTAACCATACGTTAAAAATACTAACTCCGAACAAACTTTTACTGTAAGTCAACATTTCTGAAACAGTCCAACTTCCATATAACGAAACTCGAAGCGACAAAAAAAAAAAAACAAAAAAAAAAGCTCGTCATTAAGAAAATTTTGAATATAGAATGATCAATATAAAGAAAATTTCGTACTTGTACGGAAGTTTGTAATAGTAATTCTTATTTAGATCGTCGTTTTATTCGCATCAAGACGATTTTTCTTCTTTTTTCTCTCCATTTTCAACTTCGCTATAGGCACAGTTCCACAACTCATGCAGACATCTTCATTTTGCAACAGTAAGAACAAAAGTAAAAACGTTGCGGTTGGACGCAATTCAGTGCGTAAAACTCAACCAGCTAAAAGCAGGTGGTTTTGAAATGAGGGAAATATACACTTATATATATATATAGGGTCCGCTATCTATCGTTTTTTTTTTCAACTAGTGCTTATTTCGTGAATGGTAACACTTAGCTAATGTTGGATTTGACAGATTAGTTTTATCCTTCCACTGAACGAATATGGTTGTGTATACGCTTGAACACGCTGGGAAATATTGCGCCATTACTTTGAAAATTATTTCATTTAAAAAAAAAGATAAGTTTTTTGGCTTAAATTTGATTTAAGTTGTTTGTAGCTTAAGCCCTAAGATTGTTCGGGGATTGGGAACTTTCCATTTTTGTGCTAAAATTTTGCGTGTCTTATCGATTCGCATCCCAAGGTGTATCGACTTCGATTTTGATTTTGATTTCGATTTCGATATCACCCACCCCACCCCACCCAGTGGGCGCTGCCTTATCTCGGCACATTGTCGGATGTGTGTTGAAAAGCGACAGATAGATAGAGTGCATATTGTCAACACCTTCGGTATTAAAGCATATATTGCTCAACTTGACTGGAAAAAGAGACACGAAATCTATTCGAAGTTTTAACAAATTATAATCAAAATGGTCTTACGAAGAAAGTGATTATAGTTATATAACTATAATATATTCATTTAAAAACAAAAAATTTTGTTTGTTTTATAACTATAATATATATATTTTAAAAAGTTTTTAACGCGCAAAACTTAATTGCACCAAAAGCAGCTATTAAATGTTTTCGGGAGTTTACTGTATAACGTTAAAAAAAATATATATATATATGTACATATATAAAATAAATAAATAAGTAAAATAAAATGAAGCACAAGAAAAAAGGAAAAGTTGCTGACAACAGTTGACGGTCCAAAAGCATTCGACATTTTACCTTGGCAAGGCAACAACTTACAAACACACAAACATACACACAAACACACACACACACACAAATAAACACATACATTCTCAGATAGAAGATAGACAGAATGACTGGGCAGCGAACGTGGTGAACGTGACTGTAACAACAAGAGCAAAAGCACCAAATGTCACTTTGAAAAATGCCATTGGTTCGACAAACTTTTAGCCCCAACCAACGGCAGCAACAAAAAAAAATATACCGCTGCTGCCTGCAGAGTGGATGCGCAGCAGCAGCAGCAGCAGCAGTGGCTGAGGCGGCAGCAATATGCGAACGCCTCTGCCACAAAACCGAAACCAGTTGCTTAGCAACGCCTCCTACTAACCAGAAACGACGACGACGACGCCGAAGTCGACGGCAGCAGCAGCAACAACAGCAATTGTCGCCGAAGCCGATGACTGCGACAAATGTCAGCAACAGACTCCATTGCTATTTTTGCACCGGCAAGTGCGTTGCAGCTAGTTGTCTCTTTCTAGCGCATGAACACTATATGTGCAGGGGAAATTGTTTGCCGCTGAGCAAAGTACTCTCGTCGCTGTGTGCGTGTCGCAACTGGATATGTATGTGTAAGTGAGCGCGCATGCGATTCGTATATCGTAAACGCTAAGGGGAAGGGAAGAAGCTGGCAGCAACAGCAGCAGCATCTGGTGTTAACTGGCTCGTGTACCAGTTTAGTTTGTGTTTGGCTGTGTTTTGCCTTCACATTGCCATTCGTTCGCGCTCGCTCTGCTGCGCTGTTGCTGTCGACGTCAGCGAGTTTGGTGTGTTTTCGCCTTGTCGCTGCTATTGCTACCCGTTGCTGCCGTCGCCGTTTTCAGTTTTTGTTTGACGTTCGCGTGGTGCGCTCGCATGTTGCGGCCCGTTATCGTTAACTACATTGACTTCGATACGACACGATACTGTTACCGTTACCGTTACCGTTACCGTCACCGTCACCGTCACCGTCACGTTGTCGTTCATTTGCAAAACGCTGCCCAAAAACAAAAGCTGTTATCGAACACGAAACAAACGATTTGTAAACAGCTGTTATCTTTTTCTTCCTCATCTGCCGCGCCTCCGCCGCGTTGTGCATTCTTATCTTGGATTTTCCAATTTCCAAATACTCAGCTTCGTCGCGCTTCACATAGATTTGTTTTTTTTTTTTTGAAAGCAAGCAAAAAATTTGTTGCCATAATTTTTTTAAAGTGATTTTCTTGCTAAGTAATACAACAACAAAAAACGAAAAAAAAAACGAAAAAAAAAAATTCCAGCAACACAACCCATTTCCTTGCCGAGGAAAGTGTCAAATGGATTACTTTCAAAAAGATGGAAAAAATTAAATTTAAACAGCTACACATGCAAAGCAAGACAAAAAACAACAACAAATCAGAATAGCAACAAAATATACAACAACATAACCAGCTACCAGCTGTCGCGTGTTTTGCCGCCGGCATAAAAACACACTATAAAACACACGTGCTCCGCATCTCTTTCTTCCTTTTTTGCTCTCATTTAATCTTAGTTCATCTCTCTTTCCTTCTCTCTCTCTCTCTTTCTTTCTTGGTCTGTCCCCCACTCTTTCTCTCTCTCTCTCTCTCTTTCGTTGTATCAGAGTGGGTGCGTGTGTGTGTGTTTGTTTTCGCGTTCGTCGCTTTTGTGCGTGTGCGTGTGTGTGTGTGTGTGTCTCATTATCAGCGTGACAATTATTATCTCGCCCCCATCGTTATATTCGACAACAAAATTCTCACCGAGGCATCAAAAGCGCCCCTAAGGGCTGTCGCGCTGGCGTCATTTCCGGGCGACGCTTTTTCGGCCCTTGGTAGCCGAGCACCTCCCGTCAAGGATCTAATGGCATTTGGGGCGGTCTTGCACACAAACCAGCACAATATCGGTGAGTTATCTTAAGATTGTCCCATTTCTTTTCATCTTAAATACATACAAAATGTTCCTAAAATTTCCTAACTTTTGAGTAGGTTCAAGTTCCAAATCAAAAACTCCAGCTGATCAATAGCAAGTTTAGACTTCAGTTTGATCTGTTGCAAATGCGAAATGCGAACTCAAATGAAGAACGCGCAGATCGGTGGCAGTTTTATGTTCAAAAACCAACTACAAATGAAATTTGTTTCGAACTAGCGCAATGACTAAGGCATCCGATTCTAGTAAATAAGAGCGTCTATGTTGAAATTGCCGTTAGAGGCTTTACAGCTGAATACAGCTGTTCAAAAATTATATTTTTTAATAATATTTCAATAGTTTAAAACGTCACAACAAGTATTGGCTGCCGCCAACGCAATTTGATCTTCTCTTTTGACTTATCTGTTTTTAGTTATTGAAGTTAAGGTTCCCTTAAAAATAAAAACAACTCAAAACTTGTGTTTCACATTAGCTTTTAGACTGTTCAACATCCGAATAGTACATTCATATTATTTCTGAAATTCACAAATTTTAACTTGTACCACATAATGAAACAAATAGCTGAAAGACTTTTTTGAAAGATATCGTCTAATACACAACAAACATAAATTTAGTTCTAAGTACTTAGATCAGGTAAGGTTTAAAGACCTTCAGTTGACATACAAACGGCACATTTGGACACTTCTTTGACGCCTTGACGAACGGATAAGGACAATAAATATATGCACAAAACCGTTTTTTCTATAAATCGTAGAGCTCAGGGTACAACCATCGCTATTTTACACATTCTACTTATTGCTCCCATTCCTGTTGAACTCCATTATTTGTTGAATCCGAACCAAATATGCAAAAGGATAGTCTACAAATACTTGCACTAGATATCTCTCTTGTCAATTAAGAGGATGCCTATGCTATGTACTGATCTTATCGCCAACACTTTTCGTCTGCCGTTAAGTTGAAGTTGAATGTCTATCGAAACAGCTTGGCTTGGCACAGCTTCAGTGACTTAAGTAGGTGGCACATTGTCGTTTGAATACCAACTTTCGCAATTTTGTACAAATATAACAAATATTAAACATTTATTGTGTTTGGTTTTATATCGTTCTTTTGGCCCTGCGTGTGTATGTGTATATAGGTGCACATGGGTTAAGTGGCGAGTCCGAAGACTAAAAATTGACCTGACTGGAAGAAAGCTTGTCTCGTCAGTTTTGGGGCGCACTGTTTTGGGTTGAGCATAAGGCAAAGTTTCGCATTCGCACTCTTGAACTTGCTGCAGGGTCGTGTATCACACTACTTAAACAAACCTCCCTCCAATATCGCAGCCCACACACACACCCCTGTCGACCAATGGTTTTGGTCTCTTTGCTCTGCAGTTGCTTAGTATTGCTATCTCTTTCATTTTCGCCCATTTTGTTCGCCTTGGAAGTTTTTGTGTTCGCGGGACAAAAAGTTTGCGTCGTCTTGTCAAAAGTTTTCTTGTTGCTGCACAAGTTGTTGTCCGTTATTGTTGGTTGTTGGCAGTAGTAGTTTGTTTGGCCGTTTTCCTTTTGTTTTATTTCATTTACACTTATATCAAATTTTCACTTTTGCTGACTGTTTAATGTCAGGCAAAAAAAAATTCTGACGGCATTGGCCTATGCACATATATTTCTGTTGTTATACCCTGAATGAACCCACCCAAAAGGGTAAATCGTGTATAAATGTTTCGTCAACAAAAGTACATATGTATATATATATATAGATATGTTTCTGATCAGCATTAACAGTGACTGATTTGGAATACTTTTGATAACTGGAAACTTTCCTTCATGATCTGCATGATAATTTTGTTACAGCTAACACCCCTACGCCTATATCTTGTACAGTTTTTAAACAAGAGTCATCAAATTGATTGGGAAGATAGCTTGTTGCATTGAATGAAGATCTGCCTAAGAATTGTTTATGCCCCGCCTACTAAGGCACACCCTCTCCTCACCAAAAGCTGCAAAACTTCTTTTCTCCTCCAGTTTAAAATGTTAAGTTAGAAGAATTGAAAGAATACTTGCCGTTAAACTTCAATATAAAGTTTTGCCACGATGACTCCTTTTCCGCCGCAGGCATTCTCCACACACCCCCTCCCCATCCAACTTTCGCAAGTAAGCCTGATACTAGAGCACTACGCAGTCCACTGCGTCCGGCTGCAACGTTTTCACTTGTTTGCTTTTGCGTTTATTTAAACAGCTTACAAATTGGGTCTACAAATTTGTAAAACTGCTGATTTTTGCATGCACTTTGCCACAGCGGCCCATAAAATTGCCGATTTGCAATTTGCAACCTTGCAACTTTCTTGGTGATTTCCAACACATGACAACTCATAAATGTGCCCTACTCGTACTCGTACTCGTACAAGCGTTGCACGTTGGGGCGTTGGGGCGTAGGGGCGTGCCCCCAAAGGGGTAACAGAAGTCAAAAGTCAAAGCTGTCAACGGAGGCAGCAAAAGCAGCAGCTCCCCACATAGAACAAAGCGATGCCAAAAGACATAAAACATATGCAAACCTTTAAATACTGAAACCATAAAATCGCTAAATGGTATAAGGGTATAATGATTTTGTAAAAAAGTGGTTAACAGGCAATACGAATCATCTCGGACGCTATATATATTTTCTCAATCAGTTTTAATAGCCGATCCGATTACGTTATATACCAGGTGCAGATCAAGAATGCTTTAAATTATTGATAACTTCTGCCTTATTTTATACACACACACCCACATACACACACACACAAATACACACACGCATACACAGTTACACAGAAACACTTGGTTTCAGGGTATCTCCCAGTCGAGATTTGTCATCTTAAGCCTTCTTACTTGCTTATTTTGTTGTTGCCGTTGCACAGCAGCAGCAACAGCAGCAGCAGCAGCAGCAAAAGCGCTGCAACGCCTTTAACGAAAGTTCGCCTGCTGTTCATCAGCATTTATGACTATCCTGAGTTGCGACTGAAAATGACGACGCGATGATGATGATGATGATGATGACGGTGACGATGATGGTGATGGTGATGGTGGTGGTGATGATTAAAGCAAGAGTAGAATGGAATGGTGGATGGCTCGCTGACTAACTAACTAACTGCCTGAAAGCTCAAACTGCCAAAGGCCATGCAACATTATTTGCAGCCGCAATGGCTGCTGCTGCTTCAGCCGCCTTTGGCTGATCTTCTAGTCACCGTCAATGGCGGTTCCAAGTACGTCAACATATTTTATGCGCTTTTTTCTTCATCATTTTTACGGTCAACAGTTGCTCAAGTCACTTTATGAGCCAACAGCAGCTTACAACAACACACACACAGCAACTACGGCCAATACAGAGAATAGACAATACAAAAGTTGGCAGTTTAGAGTTGAGTTCTATGGCTTTTTTGCTCAGCTGCTTTGATTTATTATGTAAAAAGCGTAGCCGGCAGCAGCTGCCGCGTTTAGCCTAAGGCATTCCACATTTTCTTTGACTGCATGTGTGTGTGTGTGTTTGTGTGTATGTATGTTTGATGAAATGGGCTTAAACTATAAATTGGTCAGCTCTTTAAGCCAAATAGCAAACTTTCTGACTTCAATTTATTTCTAGGTAACTACTACTTTAACCAGTAGGAAAATAAAATGTTCAAATTCAATACATGCAGCTCCCAAAGTATATAAAAATGTGTGTAACTAACTACGCAGTCTAAATTTGTGTTGCAAATTTCGTATAATGTCAACTTGGACTTGAAATAAAATAAATTTAGAAGTTTACATTTTTCAAAATCAACAGGTAGAATGGTATAATGGATATCAACTTTTATTTTAATCCTTTCTGGCCTACAATTTTGACCACCACCTGATAGCGAAAAAGCTTGCCACTTGAATAAAGATTTCAGTAAAAATTTCACAGATTGACATTATTTTGTCTAATGTTTCCAATGCCGTGAAAGTCAAAGTTTTCCGAATTCAAGATTTTGTTGTTATCGATCCCATGTGTATATCGGCAGAACATGTATATATGGTGAACATAAAGGTTGGATTTTCCAAAATACACCTGAAAGTAATTGTGCATTTTAAATGCACACTTGCCAGCTGCCGTGCTGCTAAACGTATAACTTCATACTATGTTATATATACATATTGTTACATAAATAAGAAGCTGTCCCACATAAGAAAACAAGTAAGAAGGCTCTCGTTGAGAAATTATTTGTTTAATGTCTTAAACGCCGTCTCAGAGTTTTGCAAATTCAAGATATCGGAAACGGGAAGAGTTATCGAAAATCGAAAACTAACTTGTAGTGCCTAGGGAGTAGGCGAGCTAAAGTTCCAAATCTGGAGTCTGTAGCTCTTATAGTCTCTGAGATCGACTCGTTTATACATACGGACGGACAGACGGAAGGCTATATCGACTCGGCTGTTGATACTGAAGAGATGCTTCCTTCTGCCTGTTACATACTTTTGCACAAACCCATTTTACCAATTTTCAATGGGTTCCGGGCATAAAAAACTAACATTCTGAACACTGTGAATAATATGCGGTCGGGGAACTTTTTGAATCTTTACCCCAAAAATTTTTGTCAAACTTGAAAAAAAGCGCAATAGAATATCAAATTTAAAATATATACTTTTTAATGAATTACCCCAAAGTATTGGTGGAAGTTAACTTTACCCCATAATGAAGAAAAAATAAAAAAAAGGTCAATACAATATACAACATACAATACACTTTTACCCCATTTAGCGTCATTTACCCCGGTTCCCCGACCGCTGAATTAGAGTCAGTCGGGTCAGGGATTTGAACGGTACGAGGCTTGAAGATAACTGATAACGCTGATCATTTTCGGCTTGTTTAATTCCTAAAACTTTTGTTAAAAAAAAAACGGAAACAAGAAACGGAGCCCTTAGGCAGGTTTTTTTTTTGCAATACGAATGACGTACGTCTTATTCGAACGGGATTTAAATATCCACCATAGTTTTTGAGCTTAAGGTATATTTCATGTTACGTTCTTTGATGGATCAAAGTTAAGATGTAAGTTACGGCCCAATATGAAATTATTTCAAAAAATTTGCAATCATCCCAAAAAATCCCAATCAGACCAACATAGTGATAGTTAGTGAATAGAATTAGATAAATGTATAATGTTTGATATTTTTTTGTATTGGTGATGAATTGAAAAGTTGGTCGAGCCACGATCAGGATTAAAGGGAAAAATGTTACCGGATGATCTAATGAATGATATTGTTAATATAGTTAGATTTATAATGGAAGAGTTCAATTCGCCGTTGCGTAGATTAGTTAAAAATAATACTCCAGTCATTTTCTTTTTTAAGGTTTTTTTTCGGAGGGAATGTTTATTATAAATAGGGGTTAAATAGACTTTAGGAACCCTGTTGAAACTCATTAGGACAAATAAAAGAAATTTGTTTTGCACATATTTATTTCTATCCTTGTGAATCTTGTGTAGGACCGCACAAATCTATCATATTGAAGGGTAAAACGCAATACAAAAATAATGCCTTTATCGCTAATTTCATAGACACCTTTAAGTAGAGAGCGGAGTAAAGGCTACTTTTACAAAATGACAAAATGATTCACGTAAACAACTCGTTGTTTTTTCATCAGAAATAAACTTTTTAAGGGCCGGCACAAAGATTTTAGTTTTCAACGATCACTCTAATGTATATAATGTTTATACGCTCAAAATGTTTTAAATACAATGCGGTTTTATACCCTGAACACATTGAAAATGGGTTTTATGTCATTGATTACATGGAAAAGTGATCGATGTTTTGAAACAAACTTCTGCTGCGCGGGGTATACGAGAGCTTTAATGCCGAATCTCAAGTCTCTAGCTCTTAAAGTCTATAAGATCGACGCCTTCATACAGACAGCTGGACAGACGAACAGACGGAAGAATAGACTGTACTTAAAGCGTCGATATTCTTGACTTCAGCTTTACTGAAATTAAAATTAGAGCATCCTTTACTTTAAAAGACTAAATTCTGTGTCAATTGCTTTGAAGGATAATACATTTCTTAAAAATGTTAGGCATTAAGCTTAGTCCAAATTTTGTTAACCGTTGTCAAAAATACTTATCTCAGCTGAATTTGCAAGAGTCTAAGAGTCTCTGTACTGATATGCAAGTAATTAGCCCCCAACTGTTGGGAACTTTTACATGTTGTGCAGGCGGCTGCTTAGCTAAGAAGAGCGGTAAGAAGAAGGAGAAGTTTGGTTCGCTCCCAGAGCCTGGCCTATGCCACGACATGGCCACACGAGACGATGCTTTGAGGCCAACGTCGTCGCCTGTCTGTCAGTATATCTTTTTGTATTATTTCTGTTGTTGTTTTTTTTTTGTTGTTTTTTTTTTTGTGCAGTTTAGCTTGGAGCCGAAATAGTTATTCACATTGAATGGCTTCAGTGCTGCTGCTGTGGCTGTTTTGGTTTCAGTGGAGGTTCTATAGCTTTTTTATGATTTTTCCGTTTTACGATTATTTTAAAGCTGTCAATAGTCAACGTGTGAGATAATTTATACGCCATAAATTTTAGTGCAAGCACAACTTGAGCTTCAAGCTTGACTTTAACTTTGAGTTGATGACCTTAGTCGAGAAAGCTTGACTAGAAGATACCCTACCCTCTCTTAAGTCATTTTTAAAATTCGATATTTCCGGTGAAACAAAGATAGCTATCGATTATTAAATAAAGAACCTTTTCCAGTGCGTGTTATACCAGCATTTATCGAGTCTTCGTTTTGTCAATATAACAAAACTTACGGGAGAGACTTTTTATATTTTTCTTTTCCTTAGCTTGCATGGGATATGTAAATGATAATTAAGTTGTTGAGTTTTATATAAAGATTTGAGCTATATATTTTACTAGTTGATAAATTGTGAGCAGAAGAAAAAAGTTGCCGTTGAATCTCAATTTCGAGATAAGCGACCTAAGATACTTTTATAGACATAGACGGAGATGGGTAAATCAGCTCTTATTTTATGCTAGTCAAGAATTAATGTATATATTCTGCATACGGTCGGAGCTGCTTCCTTCCTTTATTGTTATCAATTCATAAGTTTAAATGGGAAGAGTTATCGAAAATTTGAAACAAACTTGGCTTAGTTCCCAATGTGGAGTCTCTAATCATAATCTCTGAGATCGACGCGATCAAACATACAGACGTTCATGACTATTTTGACTCGGTTGTGGATGCTGATCAAGAATATATATACTTTATGTGGTCGGAGATGCTTCCTGTCTGTCTGTGATATACATTTGAACAAACCATTATACCCTTTTTACCCGTTTTCAATGGGTTCAGGGTATAAAAAGCGCATACAGTTTTAAGGGCAAAGTCCACGAATATATCCACTGGCAGGCGAGTAGAGCGAGTGCGTCTGAGTTGCCAACACTATTAGTTGGTTCTATTGCGCTTTTTTTATTTTTAAGTTGTAGTTGTTGTTGCCTGTGACCATTTTTGTCAGCCGACAATTTATTTGTGTAGCTTATCGCCTTTTGGGCTTGATTTACTGCCTTGACAATAATACATCAACAACAAAAAGACATTTAATGCGCTTAACAGGTTGTTTCTAACTTGACACGGGAAATTTGAAAACTATAAACCAATTGGAAACACCCAAACATCAGGACTTGGAAACGCGTCTAAAAATTTATAATGTAAATAAGTCAAATGGTTCTTGGTGCGGTGTTTTTTTAAAAACCTGTCACCTCGGCCACGACACAAAATTTGGGAATTTAGGCTTATAAGAAATATATATAGAGGCATTACTGATTTCAAAACGTCTGTTGGCTGGTCAGATGCAGTGTTGAAAATGGGATATCAATATCGATATCGATAAGACCGCATATATTTCCCACATTCTTATAGCTAAAGTTACCAAGTTTCGGTAAAAAGATAGCTAGTTTTGATGACACGCCCACCCTTGGCCCACCTTCGACCTCAGGCTTCTCCGCCCATAGAAGATTTGTTGCCTTGTCACTGCTCGGCTCAGTAGAAGTTTTCGCTGTTGCTGAAACGGTAGCTTAAGACTGAGGAATTATTTATAGCCAAAAAAAAGAAAAACAACAACAACAACACTAATCATAAACAATACAAGGAACCAACAAAAAAAAAACGAACAAGAAATCGTAGTGAGTTTCGAACGGAGCCACTTGACGTGCTCTCACGCAGCCGCCTACAATTGACGCTGCTTGGCGGGGGAGTGGTAATGACCTTTAACCCAAGCGTCGGCAGTCCAACTCTGGACAGGGTATTGATCTCCATCTCTCTCTCTCTCTCTCTCTCTCATTCTTTCTGTCTCTGTCTCTCTCTTTCTTTCTCTCTTACCTCGTCTTTGAAGTTTGTCTTTGACTGTTATTCGCGCTTTGACCATTCAACTGGAACCAACGCTCCCAAGAAAAACGATCGCTCCACAGATGACCGCAGCTAAATGCGATTAGTTTCGAGTGCTCTGACAGCAGCCACAGCCGTAGCAGCAGCAATAACAGTATGGGCAGGGGCAGCCAACCGACAAATTTTTCGCTAGTCGTCATAAACTGTATGATATTCATTTTGAACTATATACAAATGGGGTGAAACCATGAACAGTGGAGTCTTACGCGTAGTAGACTCGTTGCTTGTTTGTACTTGTGTCTGCACTTCCTAGTGCATTAATATATTTCAATCTTTGATGTCTTCGTTGTTATTTTCAACGAACTAACTGTTATTATTTATTACACTTGATCAACAATATTCAATGAAATTCGTATAGGAAATAAACGTATATTGAAAACGCAAACATGGACATGCATATATCCACCACTCAGCTGTTGATGCTAATCAATAATATAATATATATATATATATATATATATTTATATATTTATATATATGAACCCAAAATCATAATACCCTCATTACTGATTTCATGCGTTGAAGGGTATAAAAACTGCCTGTGAAATTTTCGTTGGGTACACTAGGTTCAGCCTGTCTCTTTCTATATAGCAAGTGAAGCGCTGAATACAGTGCGGGCGTCAGTGCAAACCGGGTTAATATCATCAATAATCTAAAAACGCTCAACATAATGATCCGTGTAATGTTGCTGCTTGGTAGTTCTTTGTTTGCAACAACAACAACTGCAACATCTTTTTCCAAGCACCACTGTGCGTCTTTATCATCTTCAACCTCTCTCCCTTACTTTATTCTCTCTCCCTGTCTTTATTGTGGCACTCGATTTGGTAACGCATTTTTGGACTACAAAGATCTCTTAGTCAGCACCTCTCACCGCCTTTTGTCCATCGCTTGGATCTCAATGAGCGGCAATTTGTTATGCATTTTGATTGTGCGTTTATTAATTTGGTTATGCCAGCATTATAAACTTTCAGAATTTCAGAATGGTATTTCTAGTCTTTGCTGCCAGTCCGTGAACAGTTTTGACGTTGGTGACACGTGGACAACAAGTTGTAGGCGCTTTTCCGTCAGCAGCAAAAGCAACAAAAGCACCAAAAACAATCAAACTAACTTATGACATGGTTTTTCTTGTAAAATTATGAAATATACATCATGTAAATTAATTAATCAAAATCGCACGCATACATGTGTCGCGGTTGCCGTTTTTACTTTTCTTGGCTAAGCCATTTGCGGCAAAACTTCAAAGCGCAGCGTTAACAACACAAAAAACAATATATACATACATTTGTAGACTCACATGTGTATATATAAAGCTGCGGGTGGCAACACCGTCGCCGTTACCCACGAGGAGTCTAAATGTAAAATTTGTTTGGCAACGAACCGCAGCGAATTTTGCCCCAACGGATGACCCTACAAACCGAACTAAACCAAAACACTAATTTCATGCGATAGTATCTACTATATCTATATTTATCGAATATAAATTTTTATACACAATATTTTCTTTATGTACATTTAGAAGCAGCTTATAAACCTTCTTCAACGTCTTCAAAATATTCGGATACCAGCAAAATACTGGCAAAGAAAATGTGTTAAAAAGACTGCTTGCGAGGGAGAATTGTTTCTGATTCAGAAATGAACGAAGATATTAAAAATGTTGCAAATCTCTTGTGTATAAGATGTTAGATGAGCATGACGGACTTTGCACAACTATCTCTTCCACCTTTGGAATCAAACTATATAGATGTATAGTTATCATCTTAGAATACATACGCAATCGTTTCTTGCGGGCTTCATTTGTGGATACATAGTATTTATCCAACTTCTCTGATACCAGTAAAAACAATGGGTGTCAAAGAGTCTGCTTAAATAGGGTTAGTACGGAGGCGGAAGAGGTTTGGGCGGGGCCTTCAAAAATTGTTCGATGGTGCCAGGTATATTTAAAGAAAAAAAAAATAAACAAAGTTTATTCAAAGTAAAATCAAAAAATCAAATCACCAAATTTACCATAAATATTAACTAGAGAAGCTTCGAAAAAATGGACCTCATACTCGGTTTTTATTATTATTTTTTTTGTTTATCTGTAGACATGCGAATGAAATCAGAAACTTCTTGCATGCGACCAGTTTATGGTTAAGCTGCTTTATCGCTGGCAGAAGAAGATTTACAGGCTGCTCTTGATGCTAGTGTCGATAAGACGTTTGCAGTTGACTTTGCCACCCCAAAAGAGCCCCATCCCCCAACACGATATGCACCGAACCCGCCCTTACCTTCTGCAGGGGGATATTTAGATTACGTGCAGCCGCACTCCAGGCTTATGCTTTGTCACAAAAATCGCTCGACTGAACCCGAGATATTGCGATAAGAAATGTCTGTAATTTTAGTATTTTACCGTTATTGTATTTTTCCCTTTCTGTGTGTGTGTGTGTGCTTCTTTTTTTGACTGTTTGACTTTGGGCGCAAGTTAGCAAAGCAAATCCAAAAAAATCGGGGCAGAGCATAAATTGCGCTTATCGCTCACTCTGCGGTAGCTTATGAAGCTAATGGCAAAGCGTGATTGTGAGTGGAAGAAAACGCAGACGGAGGCAAGCTAAATGGCTTTCAAGAGTGGGCAGGCTGAGCAAAAATTTGGTTTACATTTTTCGGTCAACTGCAGCTAAAAGTTTTAAAAGTCGATCTTATGTTTATATGGATTTTTAAAGAAAAAGGCAAAAGTTTGGGGTAAACAGTGTAGGGTCAACAATTAAAGGCGATAAGATTGAAAGATATTTGTAAACACTCATTGAAGGACATTTGGTAGGCAATGAAGCTTAAAAGAAGTAAGAATGCTCTGGCCAAGAAAGCCCTGCTTTAATCAAAGAAGGACCAACCATTAATTTTGATAATCTCCAGTATGTGTCAACACCTTGCGATTCGGTTTTAAGGAATACCAAGCTTTCCAACTAAAAATTTGAATGTAATCGATTCTATGTGTAAATCGGAAACAGCACGAGTTATCGATATGGAAAGTTTCATGCCGCAAGTATTGAGGGTGTCAAAAAAAAAGTTCATTGATAGCGTTACGGACTTCACTCTTTACTTTCGGTATCAGCGTATAACAGAACAGAGAAAGAATACTACAAATATGTATACATAATGTTATGCTATGAAGAAAATGAAAAAACGATTCAACAACGTTCTTAATAGTTGCCCCAGTCTGCAAATTCAAGCGTTGCAAACGCATTTGGCAACAGAAACAGGGCGACGATGTGCTTTGAGAGAGGGCTGAGAGATTGGGCCACAACACGTTTTATTTGATACAAAGTTGAAACCTTTAATCGCATTAAACGCTGCCAAAGTCATAAAGCTAAGCAAGAAGCGCGCAGCGCAGCGGCAGCGGCAGCTATGAGAAGTGAAAGGAAATCGAAGCCAAAGTTTGTGTATGCTATGATATGCGTGTTTGTGTGCGCTTAACTGCAGTGTCTGTCACATTATAAATTTACAAATACATTAATTTTAAATGATTCGCCAACACCAAAAGCATTTAAAATCAATCAATGTGCCTCCTACAAACTACTGCAACAAAATAGCATCAACAGAAACAACAACAGCAACATGATAAAAGGCATCTATCCATACATCTATATCCCATAGCTTATATTGCATAAACATACAAATGTATCCATATATAAATATATATATATATATATATATATATATATATATATATATATATATATATATATATATATATATATATATACAGGAATTAAATCAATAGTCAAAGTCAAAGCAACCAAATCAAATGTAGGCTGCTGCTGCTATTCAGCACCTGTGAGTTCGTGTGTATTTGAGTTTGAGTATTGTACAAAAGTGTATAAAGGGTATTGGCTGCGTTTGCAAAATTCTCTCTTGATATTAAAAAAACAAACATGCCATGTCAGCGACATCAGCCGCTCCATAACATACACTGAAAAAACACACAATTAGGGAGTGGTGTTGTGGCTGTTGTCTGCTGTACTCACCCACCCGACCAGCTTTGGCGGTTGTGGTGGGCTTATGCACAGACATTGTACAAATAATACAACTGTTGGTGGGGCTTTTGATTTTTTTTACATGTTCCCTGATTCCATTCAAAGTGGGTAAAAAGTGTATTATCTAGTTGCGCAATTCAAGAACTTCACACATTGCCAGACAGAACTTTTTAAATTCAATTTTCAAATCGCCTTCGTATGTTTAGTTTAGCATTTGCCAAATATATTTTTTCCCTTAATATATATGTAAGTAAAATAATTAATATGGTTGAACCTCTATTCGTTGTGAAACTTTTTTGTGTGTGGCTAAAATATATAATCTTCATTATATACTATTGAGCATTTAAGAGGAAAGCATTTTATTTTATTTTTTATTTTTAAAGCTGCACCCCCGTCGGCGACTGCATCGTCCCGTTAAATTGTTTTGTGTTGCTAATCAGGCAGCTTGTAAGCAAAATCTTATATATTAAAAACATGTTAGTCATTATATAATTATGAACGGACACTTATATGTGTGTGTTTCTAGACGCTTTACCAGTTTTTTTTTTCTAAGAAATTACTTTAAAAACTTCTGCTTAAAATCTAAAATCTATTTTTCTGTGTTTTCCCATTTCATATATTATAATTTGGTACATTTAAACAAACCTTATCATTTGAAGCACATGTGCTAGCAGCTGCTCAATTTTAGAGTTTATAACCGATTTCGGAAAAGTTATCGCTTAACTTGCTCATTAGGTTTTAAGACAAGCTATAAATGTTCAAACATTCGGAATTTATACAAACATATACAATTTTCCCTAGAAGTATACATAAAATTTAACAGATGAGCAATTAAACTCCAACTCCATTTAAAGCGCAAAAAGTCATTTATACCTACAAAATTTTATGTTCTGATTCTAATTTTCGCGTTAAGGCTAAAATCCCTATGCAAAGTCAAGCAAAATTTCTGACACCATTTTTCTTTTTAAATTTGTTGCATAGTTGGCTGTCTAAATTATTGCTGTAGAGTATGAAACCGGGTATGAAAGCAACTCAAATTCGGTTGTATGTTTTGTACTTTCGAGCTGGATATAAAGCAACAACAAAGCAATGCAAAAAAAAAAAATTCGTTGGGTAGTTGCGTGGGGGTGGCTTCAGAACAGGGTGGGTGGCCAGGTTTGTTCACGACAGGAGAGGAGCATCACTTATACGCTAAGGCTTATCATTGGCTATCTGTCTGCTGACAAACGCAAACAGAAACAACGACTAAGCCGTGACGAGGAATGCGACACGAGCTCAGGCGAGGCACAGCGTAACGGGCTGGAAGACGATGCGGTGCGGTGCGGTGCGAGGCGAGACAACGACACGAGAATTGTAAAACGAGTGGGCGCCACCAACAAGAAAAACCACCCAAAAGCGATTTGGGGCTCGTACATTCGCAGTCTTTGACACACACCCATGCAAGCAGTGCCTTCAACTTCAAGTTGCTATGATAAAAAAAATTTTAGCTTATAAAAATATGTGCGTTCTGAAGACAGTGTTCATGAGGATGGCAGCCAGACTGATGACTATGAAGACCATCGAGCACAGCGAAACAAATAAAAATGGAAATGAGAATAAGAATAAGAATGGATATAAGATTGTCTTTGTATTGTGTATGCTAATGTGAGTGCACATAAATACTGAAATCTTAATGATAATGTTAATTGCGGCAGCATTTAACCAAAAACATCAATATTATTATCATTAAGCACAACTCCAATCAAGTATGGAAGTTTTTTCGGCACGCCGAAAAATATAAAAAATTGTAAGAATTCTAAATACAGAGCTTGCAATTGTAGGGTTATAGGGCCTTTTCACTGTTCCGTTAACTTCAATAATATTGGTCGCTTATAAAAGCTGTTTCCAATGCTCTTTACATTTTCGAAAAGCAATCAGCTGTTTTGCGATATTAATAACGAAATAAACGCATGACTGACTTTAACTATAGGCCGTCATTGGAAACGGTGACTAACGGAGAACAGACAAAGATATATATGTACATATACCCTTAGATATAGAGGTTTGCAATTTTCGGGGCCGACCGTAACTTCTTTTTGTCACTAAACGACATTACTTTCCGTAGACGATTTCATACATTTTTTTAAATTCATCTATTAGATCTGGAAAATATCTGTGTGTTTCCGATTTTCAGCTCCCATCCCCAATTTGCGTAGCGCCCAAATTTTTAAATTTTTTTTGTTTCTTATTCTTAAGATACGTTCATAGAAACGGACAGACAGAATGTCGGACATTCAAAAAACAATATTCTCTGTGGCTTTCGGTATAAGAGCATAAAAATGATAAAAAAAAAACACCCAAATAAGCAGGTTTTATTCGAAAAAGCTCGACTAGGAGATACCCTGTACCCTTTACCTAACGCGTACCGTTAAGCCTGTACTATTGGCCTAATGCATGATGACTAAACTTCAATCTTCGTTATCTTCGACATTTTTCAACAGTTTTCATTGATAAAAATTTAAATAGATTTTCATTATTTTAACTACATATATATACCCAATCTGAGATAATCGCGTTTATTCAAACGGATTCGTCTGTTGATGCTGATCAAGAATATATACACTTTATGCGGTCGAAGATGCATTCCTACTGCCTTATAATATACTTTTGCATAAAACCATTATATCCATTTTGTGGGCTTAGGGCATAAAAATGTGAAAAACGTTCAATGCCAAGCAAAAAATTGCACGAAGGCATTGTTCATGCATGTATGTATCTTTTTTGTCTCTGTCGTTATTTTCTCATCTCTCTCTCTCTCTCTCTCTCTCTCTCTCTCTTTCTTTCTTTCTGTCTGTGACTGTGTTGTAGCGGCCTTTTTCTCAAAGCCACATTAAAATTTCTACAAAGCAGCAGAAACAACTTGAAAACAAAGTTGTTCGTGTGTTGGTATCTCATGTTTGTGCAATGACGGTTTAATGGGCGGGCTTTCTTAGATATAAGGCAACTGATGGGCACTTAGCGATAGCTTCAGATACTTTTATTTCAGTTCATTTTTTTTTTAACCTTACTTCATTTTACCCTAAAGCCATGAAATAAGAAGAAATGTGTAATGTTTATAAATGTAAGTATCACAAAGACTACTAGGTCCAGATACCTTAGTTTTAGAATATTAATTCTCCTACGTGGAATAACGTGGATTAAATCCGCTTTCGATATATGTATATAACACAATTTTCACGACTTGGGTAGTGTTTTACGAACTTTGATATACAGTTTTTAGGGTAGCTTTTAGTCGAGTTATCTCGAAGAATATATTATTATTTTTTATTTCATTTTATTTTTATTATTTTTGCTGTTTCTTGGCACAGGATGCAACGAGTCAGCAGTATCACCGTACTGGGGCGGGGGGTAAATTGGTATCGGGCTGGCAACCGCCTCTGGTTTTGGTTTTGGTTTATAATGGCAAAGTAAACAAAGTCGCTATGGCAACGATGATGATGGCGAAGATGGCAATTGCTTCTGGCTGCCGCCGCCTTCTCAATGCTGAGTATTCATCGAGCAGGGCGTACAGCTTACTATGCCTCCATCGCTTCAGTACTCAGTCCCCCAACCCCCACTTACACACAATCACACAGAGACGGACTGACAGCAACAACATAGCTGTAGCTATGTAGCTGTGTGCTGCTTGTGTATCTAGCAGATCCTTTATATGCATGAGTTACTGAAATGGAGGCGTATTTTGTTTCTTGTGCGTCCATAAAATAAATAAAATAAGCACCAACAACGGCACGAACTACAGATTTTGTGTAGCAAAATATTAGATGTACATAGGAACATACATACGAAAACGGATGCACAAAATTCCATGCCGAGGAAAAAATATATATATTTAATGAAATAACTCTCATAAAAGCAAGTATGGAAGCAATCTGTGCCGAAGTTCATATACCACTTGCGGCTTGCAAACAGGATAATTCCAAATGGGAGGAAAATAGCAAAAGTAATACTCATTATCAGACATAAAAAAATTTTCAGATTGACAACAAAGCTGCAGGCCCATTTGCCTATAAGTACATGTAAAATATTGTTTTAGCTTATCGATTTTCAGTTATCGATTTTTTTCGATTTCTCAGCCCTTAGGGATCGTACCACCGCAATCTTGAAAGTTGTTCTGGCTTAGAAAAGGCATTTTTCTTTTTGAAGAATAGCTTATATATTGATATACATATTTCTTTTTTCAATCAAAACTTTAAGCAAATAATATAAAAAGTAAATTTCGTCGTTAACGCATGGTTATTTATCTTAAAAATATATAATGGTGGCGTTTCTCAACCGACTTCAATAAAAATGTTGCAAATATTTGAAAATTTGTATCTAGAACTTAAAACCTTATTTATTGTTTATTGCAAAACAAATTTTGAGACTTGACTATACTGTCGGCACTTGACTTTACGCCTTAACAATACAAATAATAACTCCACTTTAATCTACATTCTAGCCTAAACTTTTAATCTTAAAAATATCCGGTTCGATGAAAATGGTTTCATAAACTTTATTGTTATCGATAACATGTGTAAATCGAAAACTTAATAGTTATCGATAGTTTGAAACAAACTCTTTCTGTCTTTGGTCTGCCCATGTCTGCTATATACATTTACACAAATACATAACACTTTTTACCTATTTTATGGGTTCAGGGTTTAAAAAAGTCACGCAGTTGCAGCTGCTTGCCAAACGACATTACGCATTTTCCGCATATATCCAATTGCTGCTGCCTTCTCCATGCCTTCGAACTTTTTTACTTTATCTTAATTTCATGGTTTTTTTTATGTCTTCTGTAATTCCACTTGTAATTTTTGCTAAAAATTTGCTGTCGAAAAATAGCCGAAAAAAGAGAGTTAGTTAACAAGTAATAAGGCTTCAGTAGTGAAAGGTCGACTAGGGGATACCCTGAACCCATAACTTAAAGTTTTTGTTTGTATGTATGTGTGCGGGTTTAGGAGAATTTATAATTAAATATATATTATTTATATTCTAAAGTCTCCAGCCTTTACAGTCTATGAAATCCGAGCTTTCATACATCCTGTAAAAGACAATTTAATCTAAAGATTTCGGTTTCTATATAAAAGCAACGGATGCGTTGTGCGAAGTATAATTGAGTTGCATTAAGATCTCAGTTTCGAAAAAAGTTGCATAGATATTTCGTCGGATTGCGTAGATGTATATATATATATATATATATATATATATATAGACTTTGTGAGGTCGGAGATACTTGCTTCTGCCTGTTACGTACATTATCTTACCCGTTTTTTCCATTACATGGGTGCCATTGAGCGACGGCTGCTGCTGTAGCTGCTGGTTTGGATTTTCTTTATAGTGGCTTTAACATTTTAGTCACGTTTTATAGAGGGCGCGCAGTAAGGGGAGTGGAGAACCGTTGGTTTGCTTTGGAGGGGATTTATATTATATAGGCGTAACCAACATGGCGCAGGCAGTTGGAGGTTGGCAGTTCAAGTGCTCTTTGGCCAGAGAGTTGCAACAAATGATGAAGCAGATTTTCATTGCGCTGATGTCGAATGAATTTTTCACAGTCCGTAGTGAAGTTGAGCAAAAAATTGAAGCTTCTTGTTATACCCATGAAACCCATGGGTAAAATGGGTATATATGGTATTCTGCAAATCAAGATACAATCTTCGACCCCATAAGGTATAAATATTTTTGATCACAAGAACAGCAGAGTCGATAAAAACATGCCCATCCTTTTGTCTATCCATCTGTAAAAGCGCGTCGATCTCGGAAACTGTTTAAAACTTTGATAAAAATATTTATCACCTGTGAAATGTTCATCAAAATCGATAGAAAACATTGGAAGTATCGAAGAGATTAAAAGGTCTTCTCTGAACGGGTTGTTGTACACGTGCATTATGTCTTGGGTTGAGGGTATCGGCTAGTCGAGCTTCTTCGACTAAAGCAAAGCCTTCTTTAATTTTTTTTAGTTTCTGTTTTTGCTGCTGTTGTTCACGGATACTCGTACCATGCAGAAGCAGAAGAAGTTGCAGCCATGGTTGCCTTTTGTTGTTTTGGGTTGGCCTTTGGGTGTTGCCCATCCCAACCCAGCGAGCCGTAAAGAAGCTGCTGCATTATAAATGCAGTTGGGCTTGTGTGTCTGTGTCTGGAAGTCGAGTCTGCTTGCTGCTTGGACACACAATTATTGGCCTTTGTTGAGCGTTGTGCAAAATTCTTTGTACGTGCTTTATTTTTTATACTAGGGGGCCAATGGCTGCTGCACAGTGGCCGAATCAGATCCATGAACCTGCGATTGCCATTGAGACACACACACACCGACTCATGTAGACAAATGTACATATAACGACAAAGCTTATGCGTATGTGTAAGCGGGGTGTTAAACCATTTGTTGATATTTAAGTTGACCGTTCGTTATGTTGCCAAGAGCAGTATCCCACTGTCCCTGTCACTTACCCCAAGCCCCTACAGTAACACATCGTTAAATAAATTTCATCGCAAAATAAATGGCCAACGGTAGCCAAAAGTGCATTCAACAGTATTGAAATCGCGACACTTAAGCGACAACAACAATGGCAACGGCTACTTGAGTGACGGCGGCGTCTGCAAACAACACTTCGTGCTGTTTTGAAAACGCGCCTGAACACCAAACGCAGCGACAAATGCGACAGTCAATAATCAACATCCAGCAACAGCGACCAGGGTACAAAACAATCTGCGAAGATGCGAACAATCTGTCAGAAGCGACAGCAAAACGAACAACAAATACCCTTTTGGACCCACCTTATACAATAAAGATAATTAACATAAACATTTCATTGAAAGCTTGCAGAGTTGTTATGTAATAAATCGATACGCGTACAATTATTGTTTGTGTGTCGGTGTATGAGAAACAAAATTCAACCTTCAATATCACAAGTGTTCCTCAACTTTCTACATTTTCCAAATTCAAGATTTTAGTGTTATGAATGTGAATATCGGAAACGCGAGTGTTGTCAATAATTGGAAAAAAACTTGTTCTGTCCAGGACTTAGGCGAGCTCACGTCTTCAATCTGGAGTCTCCAGCTCTTAAATTTACTAAGATGAAAGCGTTCATACATAGAGACGGACATGGCTGGCTATATCGACTCGGCTGTTGCTGCTGATAAAGAATATTTATACTTTATAGGGTCAGCAATGCTTCCTCTTGCTTGTTATATACTTTTGTACACAACCATTATACCATTTTTACCCACTTAGTGGGTTTAGGGTATAAATCTGTCTATCCAGAAGAATTCATTAAAGCCGTATACATTAATTTTCAGCATCATTGGTGCAAGATGGCGGAATTCGTTTAATAAAACAAGCTCTGGCTTTATTTTTGTTCGTTTTTGACTTTATAAACCACGTTAAGCTTGTTGAGCGACACTTCTAAAACAGCTGCTACTTTTATACCTTGAACCCATTAAAAATGGGTAAAAAGGGTATAATGGTTTTGTGCAAAAGTATGTAACAGACAGAAGGAAGCATCTCCGACCCTATAAAATGTATATATTCTTGATCAGTATCAACATCCGAGTCGATATAGCCATGTCCGTCTGTCCATATGTATGAACGCGTTGGTCCCAGAGACTATAAGTGCTAGATACTTCAGATTTGGAACATAAGCTCGCCCAATCCCTAGGCAATACAAGTTGGTTGCAAATTTTCGATGCCTCTTCCCGTTTCCTATGTAAACATGGGATAGCAACAAAATTTTGAATTTTGAATTGAAAGTCTGTGAAAATTTTATTAAAATCGGTTGAGAAACACCGGAGTTATGGAACATTGAAATTAAGTAAGTTCTCTCACACACACACAAATACTTGCAAGCACTGACTGTACGCGTAAAGTTTGGGCTTCAGGGTATCTTCAAGTCGGGATTTCTCAACTAGAGCCTTCTTACTTGTTTTTATTTCTGTTTTTGTCAGTCCGAAAGTATCAGCAACAGTAAAAGGAGGATAACAACAGCAACAAATATGGTTACAAAGAGAATAGTTAGATTAAGAAGAAGCAGCAGATGATACTAGTGAGACGGTCGTTTAACCTGATCTGAAGAGCATTTTGCACTGCAGCAACTGCTGTTGATGTTGTCTTGCCCGACTGTCAGTCTACCTGTCTGCCGTATAGACGTCTAAAAACCTTCATTAAAAATCGTCTGCAGCTTCTCAAAATGATTGATAACATCCGTCAATTTTGACATATGCGATGTCTGGTACCCACTAGGCCCAGCCCCCCTCACTCCCAGCTGCTCAGGATCATTTTGCTCCTTGTGCTTTTACCTTAACCCAGCTTATTTTTATTTTAATTTAAGATTGCTGTCGCTGAATTTGGGTCTTTTGCTCTTTACTTGTTGTTAAATGATTCAATTCGTCAATCAATCAGTGTGTCATTCGCTTGTTCATTATGGAGTGCAGAGGCTGACAGATTGTCAGCTTGTTCATTTCATAATTTGTCCAAACATTCACTCACATACTTGCTGCCTCACACATTCATTCATGCATTCATTTTGGCAATCACTTGGGTCGTATGGGCAACGCAAAACTTATCTTTAATAGCATTATTAATGCGCTCGCTTGAAGCTGCTGCTGCGGCTAAAGCTTAACCAAAATGTAGGAACATGACAACGCCCCAACCCCAACCGTCCCTCAATCTATTTTTGCATCTTTTTGCCCTCGACTTGACTGGACTTAACTCATTCTAGCTGCGTGAGCATCTAAAGTGCAAAACTTTTTGAATGAAAATAAATTTCACATACACACACACACATACACACTCAAATGCAGTCAGAGAAGCAAACGGCTTTTTACCTGACTAGAGCTTGAGCTTAACCACGCCCCGCCCAAAAATATTTAAGCTGTGGTTCTGTCTTAAGTATGCCCCGTGGGCGAAAGAAAACTTTGTACGTTAAATTTTTTTTTTAGCCAACGCAAAGCAACACAGCTTTGCCTTTTGCCCATTGACTGATCGACTGAATAATCAGCAGATGAAGAGGTGCAGGGTAAAATAAGATGAACAAGATAAAGATAAAGGGGAAGAGAGAGAAGATGAAGATGAAGACTGGAAGCAGCCCTCGGGCCGTGCTTGGCGTCTATTATTATACGGTTGCAGTTACCTGGGTGTTTGCCACGCCCCAGCTCAGCTCTGAGGCAGCCCCATTCAGCCGCAGGGTGAAATCGGAACTTAGCATACAACGTAAAACATTTCAGCTTTTAGCTTCAACGTGAGCTTCGACCCCAGCGTCCCATTCACAATTCAAAGTTACTCACTTGTGCGCAAATATGCCACTCAGTCAGATGCTTAATTTGAAAAAGGTGCAAATGAGTGAGCAGCCCTTCGGGTGCTGCCACTGTATGCGCTTGTGTTACTCTGCAGGTGTCATATTTTTCGAATCCAAAACGGTTCTACGCCCCAAACCACCCCCACACCATCGCACTTTACACTCTACACTCAAAGCATGTGCATTTGTAAGTTTTCTGCATTTAAAAATTTGGGTGTTGCGTGCACAGCGTACTTCAAATGTTTACCCCCAGACAAGGGTTGCTCTTTTGGCCACAAACACACACACACAAACAAACACATGTGTTAGCTAAATGAACACGTACACCCACCCCATGCTACTTGAGACACCAGAGAGGTGCTAATTTGCACCTCAATGTATTTTGGAGCTCATTAAAGCAACGGTCAACAAAAACAATCTACTTTCGCATTTAAATTCGACCTCCTTTTGCTAAAGGCAAGCCTTTGCCCAAAAATAGCCGCTTCATCGCCTGGAGAGTTTCGAGCAAATGAAAATGTTTTCGTCACACAACCAGCCTTGTGCTGATAATTGCATATTTTAAAATTTTTTTGACAACATCTCAACTATTTTTTTTTAAACATTATCAAACTGACAAAAACTAACAAAAAGTTTCATATATAAAATAATCTACCCTACTCGAAGACGCAAGTTTTACTTCTTAAATCTTTTAAGACGCGATGAATTAAAATCTGAAACGCAATCGGGGCTAGCATGTTTGGTTCTTGAGATAACCACCTATGCTGAAGAGCACTAATACTAATAATACTATACAAACTGCGCATTCCCTTGGAAAATATTGTTGATGCCTCCTTATTTTTATACCCTGATCTCATTAAAAATGGGAAAAAGGGTATAATGGTTTTGTGCAAAAGTATGTAACAGGCAGAAGGAAGCATCTCCGACCCCATAAAGTATATGTATTCTTGATCAGCATCAACAGCCGAGTCGATAAAGCCATGTCCGTCTGTCCGTCCGTCCGTCTGTCCGTCCGTATGTATGAACGCGTCGATCTCAGAGACTATAAGAGCTAGAGACTACAGATTTCGAACTTAAGCTCGCCTAATCCCTAGGCAGTACAAGTTTCTTTCCGATTTTCGATAACTTATCCCGTTTCCGATATACACATGGTATCGATAACAACAAAATCTTGAATTTGGAAAAATTTGAGATGCAATTTTAATAATAAAGCAAAAAAATGACAATCTGTGAAGTTTTTATTGAAATTGGTTGAAAAACACCGGAGATATGGGACATTGAAGTTGTGTATGCAGTGTGCAGTATAAGCCTACACACACATACATAAAGCTTTCAAGCACTGTGTGTACGCGAAAAGTATATGGATCAGGGTATCGTCTAGTTGGGATTTCTCGACTAGGGTCTTCTTACTTGTTATATTTAACACGTTAAGTAAATTCCTAGTGCCTTAAAACAAATTTTTTAAAAATATATTCAGGGACTTTACCAGCTATCTAGGCACAAACTTTCAATCTTACTTCAAAACTATTTAGTACGAACCTTAATTGATTGATGAGGGGCCAGATTTAACTGAGCATGACTTGAGTTCTGACATATCTGGACTATATCATGGTGAAAAAACAATTATTTTTCAAAAAATAGCACATCCACATTATTTATCGTCAGCTTTTTGGGGTCGCTGAATTCGAATCAAGAATTGGTATCTCTCCATCAGATCAAGTTTTCAGAATAAATCCAACAAAATTCAAAGTTTCGATCATTTTTCCCGTTTGCGATATACATATGATCGATAACAATAATATGTTGATTTTTCAAAACTTTGAGACATTTAACGAAATTATGACAATCTGTGAAATTTCTATTGAAATCGGTTAAGAAACACCGGAGATATTGAACATTGAAACATTTTTGATCTAATTTCTGTTTTGAGATAGTTTTAAAATAAATGTTTTGTATTTCAAATATATTTATCTGATTTAAAATTTGATTTTAATTTTGTTTTAAGAAAACAAGATGACGAAAATTTGGTTTACATTTCGACGGTGCTATAGGTTAAATTTTTAATGAAAGAATATTTGTATTATTCGTTTTAGGTCGCAGCGAGCCGCCGGTCGGCGTTGGCGATCCTTGTGCCGGCTGTAATAAACCCATATTGGACAAGTTTTTGCTTAATGTCCTGGAACGAGCCTGGCACGCGTCCTGCGTTAGATGCTGCGAATGCCTGCAGCCACTGACAGACAAATGCTTCAGTCGCGAGGCCAAGCTTTATTGTCGCAACGATTTTTTCAGGTGAGTTACAAAAGTAGTTACAAAAAAAAGGTTAAAAAACTAATGGTAATAGGTCTGGTAATGATAATGAAAATGGATTTATCAAAGCTCGATCCAATCAATGAGCTAAGCAAGCTAGCAAATGAAAAGCAATTACCACGATGAATAACAGTCGAGTGATGATTCTTAGTTGAAGTATTGATTTTTTACTTAGTTGTGTAAGCCGTTGTCTGTTATACATTGCTCTTTGTCTTTCTGCCCTCTATCCTTGTGTGCTTCTATTTGATTTGACTTGACATAGAAAATTTTTGTAATTAAAAACTGCAAAAAAAGTGTTAAGAAAAAGCAACGAACAGCGAAATGAATTAACATGCAAAACACCTGCACAAATCAAATGAAATCAAAATCAACTGCTAAGTCACAAAGCGCATCGGACAACTGCCTTGCTTAGGGACAGCCAATCAATTACAAAAACAGCTAAGACTGCACGTCGATTAGTCAAGCCAGGTTTAAGTTGCAAACATACATGTAATCTTTAAACAATCTCGTTCACAGTTGAACTGCTGCTATTCAACTGAAAATTCCTTTTAAACTAGTGCAGTTTCAATGGAACTGAGACCCACTCGTAGTATTACATTTCCCATATTAGACTGTGAAACATCTAGAAATAACGGGGGAATATGAGATGAGCTAAAATCGATTAAGCTTTATTGATCAATATATTTTTAAACGTATGAATAGTATGGTACAGGAAACTGGTGATTTTCAGCAACGTTTGACTTGTTTTTTTAAATTCGTTAATAAATTTTCAAAATGAAACATATTTTGTTGCAAAACTTTGTCGAATTTAAGCTCCTCTCTTCATTGGCAGACAATTTTTTTCACAAATTATCGATAGCTATTCTGGTTTCCAGTAAATACATGTAATCGAAAAATAAAAATCTGTGAAATTTGGTGTATCGAAAGCCTGAAAAGTTATCGGATATTCAAAACAAACTAAGCCTGCGCGGGGTATACGAGATCCTAAAAATCAAGTCAAAAGATCTTATTGCCCACTAGATTAACGCGCTCATACTGAAGGACGGACAGACAGACGGACATTTGCACAAAACCATTAAACACTTTTTCCCATTACATGGGCTCAGGGTATTACAATAAATAATGAAGAGCACCGACTTGTTAGCCAGCACCCAAAAAGTTACATGGACCTTGTGTACTATTTTGTTAGTGATGATAATGGTTATTTATTTTACGACGATATCAGATATTCAAATATGTAAAAGGTTGTAAAGCATTTTCCAGTCGAGCTATTCGTATAAGAGACTTTTTTATTTTTATGCTAAAGTTACCGTTGAAAAAAATGTATTAAATCTTCACCAAAATGTTGCATGTCTTAAAATATATTTTCCTTATTCGAAATGCACTTAGACGTTACGGCACCAAATGCAGCGGCTGCGGACAAGGCATCGCCCCATCGGATCTGGTGCGGAAACCCAGGGATAAGGTATTCCATTTAAACTGCTTCACATGCTGTATTTGCCGTAAGCAGCTTAGTACTGGCGAGCAGCTCTATGTGCTGGATGACAATAAGTTTATCTGCAAGGACGACTATCTGCTGGGCAAGGCGCCATCCTGCGGCCACAATTCGCTGAGCGGTAAGTCTAAAAAGTCATAAATCTCTCGAACGCTATCTCGCTGTAGGCTCATCTATGACAATTGCAGCGTTTCAAGAAAAATCCTGTCATTGTTTTTAAAGGGCGCGCGAATCACTTCAACGCATTGTAATGCCATCAGCAACAGACACAAAAATTCTTTTACAGTGTGTAACACACTAATTTTTGGGAAAGTAGGGAAATCCAGAACACTGTAAATTGGGACTTCGTGTCTGTTGACGCTAAGGGGACATTTACGCTTATTTTTATACGCAATTGCTACTGACGCTGCTGTTTTGGTAGTTCCTGTTGTTGTTGTTGTGGCTGATGATGCTTTACGAAAATATTTAAATTTTTGGCTGTGCATTATATTTGTTGGCGCTTATTGTTTTTAGTTAAAAATAGAAATATTTACTATCGAAATACTTTAAGCTATTTAATTTTTTATATTATATATATATATATATCATCTTTTGATTTTGTATAACAAATAAACTTTTGTTTTATATGTTAAATTACACAATATATGTCAGCTTTCTATCTTTGTATCTTGTTCATGTCTAAGTTTCGGACGAGCCTATAAGCTGCTTCTAAGCTATTCTTGAAAAGCTCGAAACATATATAGCTTATAATCATTTTGCAAGATTGGAAACCTTGTAAGTCAAGAAAACCTATTTCCCACACTTTGAATGATTGAAGATTATTATCAACTGTTTACAAGGATAGAGCCACGTCACCCGATGAATTATATGTCAAACGCACAACTTTTCAGCTGCACCATTACCCAAACACACACCAACACATGCACAATATTTAATATTCTGCTAATCTCTCAATATTCTGCAAAAATTCGGATTAAAATTGGATCCACTTCGAAACACGAAACACGCCGTAAGGTAACAGTTAAAAGCGCTGTCGTTTTATGATCGAAACTCGTACCACAGCCGCGAATTTCTTTTAAAAGTGTCGCTTATGATCCGCTACTCTGATTGGACTAGTATTTAGAACTTGTTACGATTGTTTTTCGAGTCACAATTATGATCAAGTTCGACGTGTATTTCTAATGGAATACTATAAGAGACTATAAGAGCTAGAGATTCCAGATTTGGAACATAAGCTCGCCTTGTCCCTAGGCAATACAAGTTTGTTTTGGATTTTCGATAACTCTTCCCGTTTTCGATATACACATGGGACCGATAGCAAAAAAATCTTGAATTTGGAAAATTTTGAGATGGCATTTAAAACATTAGACAACATAACGACAATCTGTGCAATTTTTATTAAAATTGGTTGAGAAACGCCGGATATATGGGACACACACACACAAGCAGTCAGTTGTACGCGTTAAGTATAGGGTTCAGGGTATCGTCTAGTCGGAATTTCTCGACTAGAGCCTTCATACTTGTTTTTGTTTTAGTTTTTGTGTCACTTGCAGGATCAAAATGTTATTGCTAACGATTTGGTTGCTTCAATAATATTTTGAGCATACAGACGACTCATTCTTTCCCTACAGCTGAAGTTACCAAATTTGCTAAGAAGATGGCAATCTCAAAAAATATCATAAAACAATTGTTGATGCAAACATTACAAATTTAACTATACGGGAGAAGAGTTTTGGTTAAAGTTGTGTGCCACAGTAAGCAAGAACAAAAACAAGAAAAAGGCTTATTTACGCTTTCCCGTACGGTGATGCCTACACTTATTGCGCAATGGCATAATGGATATACTTCAATCTATAATATCTGAATGTTTTTAAAACCGATTGAGATAAAAATTTTATAGTTAATAAAACAATTTCCTAGTTTGCCAAATTGAAGATGTAAATGTCATCAACTGCAAGCATCGCAAAGATAAAGAGTTATTGATAATTTGAAATAAGCTTGTTCTGCCTATCGTATACAAATTGTATATATTTAACGTCTCTACAAACGACGTATTCGTACAGACAGATAACATGTCTGTTTTGACTCAGCTTGATGCTGATTAAGAACATATATACTTTAGTGGCATTTATATGCGACCTTTAGCCAGTTTTATACATTTGCTCAATTCGCTTATACCCTTCTTAAAGATTTCATGGATTTATGGTTTAAATAAGTTTTCTAAATTTAATTTGTCGTCTTCAACTGAATTGTTAAAGCTTTTTCTCAAGTCGTGAAACAGTTTTAAGCTTCGAAGGGTCAACCCCAAAACTAAAGCAAGTTGGTTTTCCCAAAACCAGCTTCATAGGTCTATTTTAAGGGTTTTGTCTGAATGTTTTTTGTTCCTTTAAACGTTTTGTTGCTGCAACAGTGCGACATAATTATTGGGGCCAATTACTGATTTAAAAGCTCAACCCTAACACACAAACCCGTTTTCTTCTCTCCCTCTCCCTCTCTCTCTTTTTCTCTCTCTCTCTCTTTCTCTCTCTTCGCATACCCACGCAGAGCCTCGCCTCGCATTCCCTTTGCAGCCGCAAAATATTTTCATTCCTATCGTGTTGCTGTAATAAAATTTTACTTTTACACCGATTTTTGTTGACTTTTGTTGTTGTTGCTGTTTTTGCAACCAACTTTGCGTTGGTGGCACTAAGTTTTGCGAAATATTTTGAAAGTATACTTAGCGGCGTTAAATATTTCAACGCGGCCATTTTTGCTGGCTCTGCGCGCAGCAGAATGAATTCAGCAAATAAGAGAAAAACTCCAAATGCCAGAGAGACAGATGGGGAGATAGACGCGGAGAGCCTGGGTCTTTTCCACAGACATCTGCGCACTTGCCACTCTTACACTCACACACACAGTTCACATACATGCATACATACATACACACACAAGCGTCGCACTATATACAATTTGACCACATTTTCTGGCAAAACCAAACTGGATTGATTAGCTTTATATTGGCGCCATTATAAAGAAAAAGACCAATCTTGTGTGTTGCGTACCAATTACTTGATCAGTGGTAGACTCTGTTGAATCAGTGGTAGACTCTGTTGAATTTATTGACATTTTGTCTGCAATCTACATGCTCAAAAAATTTTTTATCAAAAAGATTGTGAAAATTATTAGGTGCTGGTAATATTTTGTTTTTGCACACTGATTGATTTCGCTGTTTAGTGAGCCGTCTGGCATGAAAAAACTTAAAACATGATCTAGTGCTTAAACAGATATACATAGAAAGTCCCAGTTATTACAACCTTAAGCGTGTTGCTATTAAAATGAGTTTAACTAGAAGTTCCACTATTTGCCGCAATCGCTGGAGCTGTATGTTTTAAGCACATGGCCTATGCGCGAAAAATTACATTTCTGTTAAAAGGGGTCGAAAACGAAATAAGTGGACTTAAAATTATTGTTCGATATTGAATTTATGAGAACACAAAAATTGTGCATACCTTAAAAAAGTATTATATTTAAAGATGGGCGACGTTTTCGTGTTCCCTTAGAAAACAAACCGAATAATAATATTTAGCTTTGTTCTTAAGTTACTACTTAATGCCCTATAATGTGGTCAAATTACCCATGGTGCGCGCTTCCAAGATTGGTGGGAAAAATGTTTGGCTATTGCTCAACCACAAAATGGCAGCATTTGGCATTTTTCTTTGCTATATTTTTTTTTAAGCTATTCTGTTTTTTTTTTTTAAGTCGGAGTTAACTTTTTTTGTAGTACTTCATATACACACACGCAGTACAGTTCAAAACATTATGAATCTGTGGCAGAGCATTTGAGTTTGATTACATTTTTTTTGTATACTTTCGTTGTTGCCTCAGTATTTAGCAGCGACGTCTCTGCTGCTGTATCTAAGTGTGTGTGCATGTGAGCAGCGGCTAGGCGTTGAAGTCGACGCCTACGCCGGCAATGCCGTTGACGTCGCTGTCGACGCCATGTAGCCGAGCGCAGGTCATTAATGTTTTGATTTTAATTGCGTTAATTACGTGCAACGGATTTTTCATTAAACGCTTAAGCAAGTCGCCGATTTTGCAAAGTGCCCCAAAACGCCGTCGGAAAATTATACAACCGAGTACAGCTAGTATTAGGCATAGTTAAGTTGCGCATGCGGCACGCTGAACCGTCGGATATGGTGTGGTTACCACTAAAAAAAAAATGCATTGAAAAACGGAATATATCAATGTGTCATATAAATTAAACTGTTTGCTGGATGATATTCAATAGTGGCTGAAAGAGTATAGCAGCAGAGAAAACAGGAAAGACGGATATATAGAAAGAGAATGTGAATATAAAAAATTCATGGAGTGAGCTAAAGACGCGTGTTAGAGAAAAGTCATAGACCACAGTGACCATAAGTCACACAGCAAAACGGGCCGAAGCATTCAAGTATTTCGTCCCTTACACCCAACTTTGAACTTGATATCTCTCTAAAATTTCGTTCTTGATTCAAGTACGATTTTTGTAGATTACTTAACGACTTGAGTAATCGTCGTTTGTTCTGGTCCAAGTTTTTTCCAACACTATTAAAGTTTATGGGCACTAAAAAGGTGAAACCATAACATTTTTTATTATCTATCATGTATGCAGTCTATGTGTGACACTCCTTTGATAGGGTGAAGCGGTTCAACCTGTAATGCAAAGTCTTCTTCGAAAAGTATAAAGCAGCGGTTGAGCTATTTTTAAATCCACTTGTCATTCTTGAGCTTCATCTGGAAATATTAGTTACAAATTATTTCATTCCAGCTTACCCGTGAAGTCTTTATTTAAAAACCATTTAGATAATTCTTTGCCACCTTATTTGTAGAACAGCATCAAATCGCTCTTTGTATTTGTCCAACTTTTGAAATTTTTTTAAATATTTACTTAAAGGTTCTGTGCGTTAAAAGTGTAAAAAGGTGGGAATGAAGTGTTCGTTATTAAGTACTCTACAACATGTAAAAACCACTTGCTAAACAAACACGTCGGTTTCTCATCAAATCGCGGTCAAAATTAAAGTGCTTTTAACCGTTCGTTTGCTTAACATAACCCGCGAACTTCAACATTCTAAGTATGTCCATAAAGCTTGTTCTTTATAAAACTTTGAAATTCCAAAAAGAGAGAAACAAGCCAAAGTGCAATGGTCGGCAAGCGCCTTACCCAATTTTGTTAAGAGAGCAGTGACACAGACAAAATGACAGTAGGCAAACACAACTTTGTGTCTGTTTATACCCTGAACACTTCAAAATGGGTAAAAATGGTATAATGGTTTTGTGCAACAGTATGTAACAGGCAGAAGGAAGCATCTCCGACCCCATAAAGCATATATATGCTTGATGAGCATCAACAGCCGAGTCTATATAGCCACGTCCGTCTGTCCGTCCGTATGTATGAACGCGTCGTTCTCAGAGACTAAGAGCTAGAGACTCCAGATTTGAAACATTAGCTCGCCTAGTCCCTAGGCAGTACCAGTTTGTGTTCGATTTTCGATAACTTATACTATAAAAATAGTATACTAAACTAAAAAAAAAAAAAAAACAGAGGTAAGTGATGTTGTTAAAAGCTAATATGCTTTTCATCATCTTAAAAAATTAAAATTAGTCGGAATAACCTGGGTAGAAAATACCCCAAACCCTATTCTTAACGCGTACAGACAGTGCTTGCAAGTATGTGTGTGTGTTTGTGTGGGAGTATGCGTATACTGCATGTTTCAATTAACTTCAATGTTCCATATCTTCGGTGTTTCTCAGTCGATATTAATTAAATTTTACAGATTTCCATTATTTTGTCTATAGTCTTAAAGTAGTTTCCAAGTTTTCCAAATTCAAGATTTTATTGTTATCGATCACATGTGTATATCGGAAACGGGAAGAATTTTCAAAATCTTGTAGTGCGTAGAGCTTAGACGAGCTTATGTTCCAAATCTCTCATAGTCTCTGAGATTGACGCGTTCTTACGTACAGACGGACATGGTTATATCGACTCGGCTGTTGATGCTGATCAAGAATATATATAATTTATGGGGTAGGAGATGCTTCCCGTCTGTAACATACTTTCGCACAAAACCATTTTATAAAAACATTTCTTACGCCCACTTGATTGAACCAAGCGTGTGTGCAGTCACAAAATACAGCGTTCCAATCTATCCAAGATTCTTAGCCACCATTTGGCGCCACATCTTCTGTCTGTAAATAAAAAATGGCTTTTCTTGTTGTTGTTGCTGCTGCAATGTGACTTAAAACCCATATGAGCCCCCAACGCCAAGGCCAAAGTTCAGGTTGTCCCTTTCAGCCAGCGAACAGTTTTGCCTTTCAGCTTAACAACTGTTGACCGTTGTTGTTGTTTGCCTTATGTCCAGCCACACGAAAAATACCGCAGATTTACGGTTGTTGTTTGGCCGTCTACATATTATATGTGGCTTATATGTGGTTCTATGGCTCATTCTTCCTTTCATTCTCTCTCTCTCTCTCTCTGTCTCTTTCTCTCTTCTCCACCACCCTGTTGTAGTTTCACTCTCTTTTCATCTCTTTTTTACCATATTTCTATCTCTCACTCCTTGTGTTCTTTCTCTCTCTCTCGCTCTCTCATTTTCTCTTTTTGCACAGGGCCTGTAGGGGGCTTGTGTTGCGGTTTTTGTTGTTGTTGTTGTTGACCGTCGGATGACTATTTTTATTTGCGATTTCTGTTTTTTTTAGCTCCCGACAGTGCGGCAACGACTATTTGATGTTGGGTTTGCTCCTGCTACTCGTTTTGGTCAGTTTGTTGTATTTTATGTGGGTTTTTCTATTTTTTTTTATTTTATTGGGGTTAGCTTCAGAAAAGTTTATGGCCACCTTGCATGTGCTTTTTATTCCCTTTGCAACCTTTCTTTACCTTGCCGTTATGTGTTGGCGTCAACCAAAAAAACAAATACATAAAATAAAACTCCGTTAAAGTTTATTTGAAATTACTTCAACTTTTTTTATTTAACCAACTTTTTGGGTTACTTAGTACATGAAAGAGTCAACAGCATCGCACTCTCAAAGCTGAAAGCCAAAAACCCAACCAAGCTAAACCCAAATCAGCAGCTGTATTTGGATTTTTTTTTTTTGTGCCGTGTCAACAATGAACTAGCTACAATTTATTATATTTTTATAGGGTTCAGGGTATCTTTAGTTGAGATTTCTATACTAGAGCCTTCATACTTGTTAATTTTGCGGCTGATGTTTTAGTCGAATAAAATCCCATCACAGCACAGGAATGCACAGCACAGAAATCAAATACTATCATCCAATTTGCAACTCTTTCCATTGCAGTCTGCCCTTGTTGTCATATCTAATGCCAGGCGTATTCGTAAATCATTTGCTTAAACGCCCGTTGCCAGCAGGTTTACATAAAACGACTCTTTGATTTGTGAGCAGAAGCAAACAGAACCGAAGAGTCGCCATGTTGTTTTTATTTATTTTTTATGCCCAGTCATAAATCAAGCGCGTACTTGTCGTCTGTTCGTCTAAATGAGTGACATTTGAACTAGATTTGAGCCTAATTTTAAGCAATTCGTATCACATACAAAGGAATTAACACCCAGGGCAGTCAAAGTTCGAATAAATAGTACTAACTTTTCCGATTCCAAAGTCGAAGATATCTGCCGATAATATTTTGGCTCGATAGCTCAAAAACTGAGATACTAGTTTATATGGAAACAAACAAAGCGAAGAGACGTGGCTATTAAGACTCAGTATGCGATGCCGTTAAACAATTTTCATTCGGTGCATTTCACTATCAAATTCAAACACACTTTTCAAGTGTAAAAACAGGTGAAAAAATCTCTGTGTACGAATGGAGGAAATTAGGACTTGGTATTAGATGGTCATCGATTTTTAAATTGGGTAATCTGCTTTTGACCATCTGAGTTTGTTAACTTTGGCTAGTTTTCGTGCTCTTCAAGGCATGTTGCCAGTTATGCACCTTCAATGATTCTCGCTTTAAAACTGTGGAAGATAAAGGGATTTTTGATTTTAAAACGCCGTGGGCCGGCATGATGTTTTGTTGTTAAGCATATTGTATTTAAAGACATATATGTACGTGGTAGAATTTTTATCTAGAATCGCTTTAGCGATCGAGCCGCCTACACAAGTCCTCATGTTACGGGTAAACTTTTTTTAATGACTTATGCGACCCGACAGTTCAGCACAGTTCGGATGGATTCGGTTGGGTTTGGTTTGGCTTGGTGCTGGGCTCTTGTTTATCTATCTAAGGCAACGACTTGCGCTTAATGACAACTCGTAAGCATTTAAAGGGTCGCCACACATCGACAATAAAAATGCTGGAAACAACAACAGCATCGTTTAAGTGTCTGAACATTGCGATTGGGCTATCAAAAGTGTTTGCTGATGATGTGCCAAGGCAAATTACGGGACTATTTTCAAAAGCGTTTGCCTATGCCAAGGCGTCAGAACTAGAACGAAGTCACGACCCAAAAAAGTGAAAGGCGACCTAGACGAGACGTCGAAGCTTTAAAGATTAATTGACTGAGCTTTATTGCCGATGCAAAGGCTTCCATGTCAACAGTATTTTAATTGTTATGCCCTTAACCCATGAACCTGTTCAAAAGGGTATAAGTTTGTGCAAAAGTATGTTATAGACAGAAGGAAGCATCATCGACCCCACATAATAATCAATTCTTAACGCGTCGATTTCAGAGACTATAATAGTACAATTTTATTTAAAAAAATCTATATTTTTGGCCATTTTCGATAAACAACATCTTGAATTTGGCAATTGTTCAAATGTATTTGAAAGCTATGAATAAAATAATGAAAATCTGTTAAGTTTTATCGGAGTAGGCTTAGAAACATTGGAAATTTTAGAGCCTTAAGATAAGATATGACTAGAGCCTTCTCACTTTTTCATTAAAGTTTTGTGTTTTCGTGTTTCTATTATTCTGTTGCTATAATTTTTTTTTTTTATCAGTAATTGGCTGGGCATTTGATACGTTTTTTGACAACTATTAAAATGACGCAAGTTCAGCTGCATAAACTTTTAACTTGACTGAAAATTTGCCCTTTAAACACATTTTTCTCACTTAAAGCAACGTAAAGAGAAATGGCTGAAAGATTTACGAGGCGTGCAAACTACCCAGGTCCTATTTTTTTTTTTGCTTCTTTTTGTTTTGATTGTCAGTCAACCCCAAAGCACTCTGTACGCCTCTAGCGTCCCGGACAACGTGTAATCGTGTCATATTTCAAGCATGAGAATCCATTTTGAAAGGCACAACAGAGAGAAGAAAAAAATGGCACGAGACGCATGAGGACGCCACTGGTGTGTGGACTGTCGCCCAAAACATGGCGCTGAAATCATCTGCCCCCTTTTCCACACTCACCTCCTCTCTTCCCCCACCCCACACCCCATCAACAGCAACGGCAAAAACGATATGGAACAACCCCAAGGCTCTACCTCAGAGATAAGCGCAACGCTGAAGCTGACGTTGACTGCGACAGCGACTGCGACGAAAACAACAGACACAGAAACAAAAAAAGCTGGTTGCTTTAACTAGAGCGAGATAGCGCCAACCAACGCAAGAAATACGCCAAAAAAGTATTAGTGCGAGATAGATAGAGAGCGCGCTTGCAAGAGAAAGCGTGTTAGACTTTGCTCTGGGGTTGCTGCAAAATAAGGAATAAGGGAATTGAACGTTATGATGGTGATGGTGGGGGTCGGGTGTGTGTGTGTTTGTGAGTGGGGGATGGGGGATCTAGGGTAGTAGCTGATGGCTGCCACTAAGCCTCATAGGGTGGTTTGGTGGATTTTGGCGTTGGCGGCTGACTAAGAAAACAACAAAAGCACAAACAATAGAAGCTGCAAAAAATAAAAATAAACTCAACCAAACGAAACAAAAGAACTGTGCGTCCATGGATGCTGCTGCTAAGTTTGTTTCGGAGCCAGCAATGGGGTATGCGAAGTATGGGGTAAGGAGTTTTTTGTGCGTGAGTGTCGAATTGGGGGTTGCTGTAAGGTCCCAGCATAAATCCAACTCTCGAAACCAAACGCACGCAAAGCGCCAAAGCTGCAGGTGGCGTTTGTAAGGCAGCTGCCAAAGTTGCGCCGAGTCAAAAGAGGCTACGCGGGGGACGGATGAATATTGGGACTTGTGGGTTGGCTCGAGTTGAAGGCAGAGCATTGGTCGTGCTGAATGGCTGGGGAAGGGCTCGTAGAAGACGTGTGCTTCGTGCTGTCTGTGCCAAAATGCTGAATTGAGGTTATGTATACAAAACGGAAACGGAAATGTGAATAGCTTTGTGCACAAAATGTCTGTGGGTGATAAGGTGGACACAACAGTGTGTATTTGGTGGCTGTAGGATTTTGGTATGAAGCTGACTTAAGGTCTCACAAAGCTGGCTAAAGCTTAGAATTGCGAAGAACACGAAATCGATTTTGAAAATTTTGTTTATTCCGTTTTTTCGTCCCTTGCTCATTCTGTTAACTTTTTCTGCTCTCTAGCTGGTTATGCTTGCTGCTCGTTGCCATATTGGGGGGCTACAAAAAAAAAGAGCTTTATGCATCTGCTGGGGGGACGTACCACCTATCTTGCCACCAAGGCAAGACTCTAGGTGACTCGTACTGTATAAATAATGGAAAACTATGGATTCAAAAGTTTGAAACATTCGATTTTTTCGATTACCCTGTTCTCTTTCTCTCTCTCTTTTTGTGCCTCAATATTAACACTTTATTTGACCGTGCCATAGACAAAGATTCAAGTCTCGACACACCGAGAACAGACATAAGCCATATAATTTACACATTAACACAAGAATTTTTCGCAATGGTTTTCGACTCATCGAGTTTTTTCTTGGTTAATTCAAAGTGTTCCGTTTTCATACCCTGAACCCATTGAAAATGGGTAAAAAGGGTACAATTGTTTTGTGCAAAAGTAGATAACACAGAAGGAAGCCAAAAAGTATCAATTTTCTTGATCAGCATCAGAGATATGAAGCATTAAAGTTAAGTTTGGTATGCAGTATGCAGCTCCGTTTATAATTATAAATAATACAAATATAATTTAAATTAATTTTTTAATGTTACCGATAAAAAAAAAAAATCATTTTCTTTGCCGGAAATCAATTCTTAAACCTCTCGTTTTCAAAGCTGGAATCGTTAGCCAATGCTTTCCTGCCGAACATGTTTCGTATGCAGTCTAATGATATCCGAGTAAATATACATCGGCTCAGCTTCGGTTGGTTAGTGCGTTTTTATTTTATGACAATTTTGGCATAATTTTCCATTGCCAGCGTTCTTGATTTAAGAACGATACCGAAAAACGTATTTTTTTCTGTTCAGGGAACTTATCTCACCTCATTTCATTAAAAAAAAGTGTTGTCAGAAATGAAATTAATTATTTATTTTACTATATATCGTCTCCACACCTCAATGTCCATGAATGTATACAAAATATGCCTGCCGTGCTTATAATATATATTTTTAATCTTACTTGGTCCGTGCCCAAATAAAATAAGCTGGCACTCAAAAATGAATGTACTTCATAACTTTTAACATTTTACGTAAAATATGTTTAATGTTGTTAATAAGTTTTATTGATTAAAAAACTGTTTTAAAATTAAAGCCAGTAAAAAGACTCTAGTCTATATCACTTATAGTTCTACGCATTTAAACAGACAGATAGACAGACAGACATGGCTACACCGACTCGGTTATTGATGCTAATCAAAAGTATAAATACTTTATAAGTTCGGAGATGCTTCCTTTTGTCTGATATCTACTTTTGCACAAAACCATTATACCTTTTTACCATTTCATGGGTTCGGGACTTAAAAATTAAACTGATAATTTAATAAGCTCGTATGCAACTGAAGCTGCGGATACAACTAGCTAGTATCTCTATTTTAAGGTAAGGTTTTAAGTTCATATACTATTTTTACATAAATGTATTTAAATGCATGAGCTGAAAGTTTTAGCTGCGTTTCCTGTGCCTAAATTAGTTTGTTAGTTTTGACTGACAGGCAGTTGAAAAGCGCAGCGTACTTTATTTTCAACGAAAATATTGTACATGTATGTAAAGTATATGTGTTAGCAGAAGCGTCTTTTTTTTGCGGATGCCTGCATCGCTGACTCTATGACATGTCCAATGTGGAATGGATTACTTGTAAAACACTTCGTGGGCTGTGTGTCGAAAGTCAGTTTATGTATGCGGTCTGTCCATAAATCATCATACATACATACATTGAAAAAATTGTATAATGGGTGGAAAGAAATACGCCTTTTGCTGTTTTAATACCCTAAACCCTTGAAAAGGGTATAATGGCTTTCTGCAAAAGCATGTAACAGACGGAACAGAAGAAAGCATTCACAACAGAGTCGACTAAGCTAAGTCCGTCCGTCCGTCCGTAGTTATGAGCGCATCGATCTCAGAAAGTATAAGACCCACATACTCCTGATTTTGAACATCAGCTCTACAAAACCAAAGGCAGAACAACTTTGTTTGAAATTATCGATATCTTTTTCCGTTTCTGCCATACAGAACGATTACACTAAAATCGTGAATTAAAAAATTCGATATTTTAGAAACTAATGACAAAATAATGAAAGCCTGCGAAAATGTCATCGAACTCGTTCAAGAGACATCGGAGATATCAAAAATTGAAGTTGAGTCACAGTATTGCATGTAGTTTCTGTACACGCGTGCATACACGTAATGTCTATGGTTCAGGGTATCTCTTAGCCGCGATTTCTCGAATAGAGATTTTTTACTTGCTTTCTCTGCAGTTTGATCATATGTCAGTATCGACCAGCTTAAACAACTATATCAAATTAGCTGGCATACTAATGAAAGATCTGTGACAGGCTTTTACTATGAAAAAGAAATAGGTTTTTTAAGTGAAAAACTTTATTTACTTGTTTTTTATAGCAGTTGTTTATTTGTATTATGTTTTGTGTTCTTACGACTGCTATGATAAAACGGTTCATTAAAGAAAAAAGCATTTGTTCCATTTAACAGCGTGCAAACGTTGAACCTTAGGAACTTTCAAAATAAACGAATACTCTCTTTAAGTTACCATAATTTCCATCCGATTTACATATACTTTAAATATGAGTAAAAACAAAAATTATTTGTACCGTGTTGATTTATTTCCTGTTAAATAATATCTTTCTTATAGTTGCTTTCACACACGTATTTACACATACTATTAACACACACATAATACACTTGGCTCTGTTTTGGTTTTGTAGTTCAGGTTAGGTTTTGAGGTCCGCACTTGATGCTCATTTTATGTTTGTTCTATTTGTAGTTTGCCTTTGTTTAAACTTCCACTTTAATGGGCTTTTAACAGTGTTAGCAAGGGAGACACAGAGGCAAAGCCATCCTCTGATCTTTAGTGTTAGTGTGTCTGTGCTTTTTTGTAGGTTACTTTTTCAGTCTGACTTCGACTGTAATGTTCTCGTAATGCGCGTCAAAACAAAGTTTTTCGCTTGAAAAAACGTTAAGTGGTGGCTATAAATGAACCAGCGATAACAAATACTTACGATTTTAAACTTTTCAACGGGTATTAGATGCTTATTTTAGTTTATATTTTTCTTTTCCATGCTTTGTACCCTGAACCCATGAAATAAGTAAAAAGGGTATAATGATTTTGTGCCAAAGTATGTAACACACAGACAGAAGAATCTCCGACCCCATAAAGAACATATCTTTTCAGCATCAAAAGCCGAATCGATTTGTCAATGTCCGCTTGTCCTTCTGACTGTCTGTCTATACGTTCATCAGTATAAACGCGTGGTTCGCGAAGACTATACGATCTAGAGACTTACGGTTTGAAATTTAAGTTCGTGTATACCACGCTCAGGTCAAGTAAATTATCTGTTATTCTCCCGGCTTAACAATAATTTGAAGTTATTGATAAATCTGAAACATAAAACTTTACACAAAAAATGTATCATCTGTGAATATCGAACATTGAAGTTAAGTCAAGCATTCAGGAGCGCAGTATTGCACGCACTTTCTCTATACGAGTGCACACACACACATACAATAAAACGATGACTGTAAGCGTAATGTTTAGGGTTCAGGGTATCTACTTGTCGAGCTTTCTCGACTAAAGCCTCGTACTTGTTTAAATTGTCAGCATAAGTCATTTTCCAATAAAAAAAGTTAAAATCCTTAGTCGAGCTGTCTAGACTATGAGATACCTTGAATGAGTGTGTAACTGTAAAAAGTCGAAATAATATCTATAACCAATATATATAGTGCTCGTCCGATTGGCTTTTTCGGGTAATCCCGAAAAATTTGATCTGCGACCCAAGAAACGTATAGTTAACATAGTCAGAACTCCATCAGATCATTTTCTCGTGTCTGTGTATTATTTTTTTGACTGCGATGCGCGAGGGACAAACATTAACCGATTTAAAAAATTTGTTCGGCCTTCAAAAACCTTGTTCAGGTAACATGTATATTTCCTGCTTATATAGCTCGACCTGATCATATCGAAGGATAAAGGCTGATCAAGAATATATATACTTTGTGGGTCATAAATGTTTCATTTAAATTAGTCCAAGTTCATGCATTCGCACAAAACCCCTATACACTATATCCCATTTCATGGGTATAAAAACTATCAACTGGCGCTGGTGAATGCAGCCGTTCCCAAAATGTTACTCATTTTCTGGTGATTCGATCTTTTCGAGGCATTTTCGCGCTATTATGTATGTCAACAAATCATAGTCTACGAAACCAGTTTTTTTCTGGTTTTCTGTGCCTCATTATACCCTGACCCATTGAAATTGGTATGCTTTATTTCGTCACTGTATTTGAATATGAGTTTTTGAATATTTCTTTTCATATACCACACCCTGCTCTAGTTTACTTCAAATAATCGATAAATCTTTCCTTACCCGATAAACTATAAAATACACAAAAGTGATCAAGACTTGGTTTGGTTTTTGAAACTGTTGCCTGTTTGCTAAAGCATGCACATCCACACATACATATATACACACACAAACACATTTTTTTATCGAACTAACAACGTTTTATAGCTAAAAACTACGATTCAGCAAATCTCCTAGTCAAGCTTTTTGACTAGGAACGTTTTTACTTTTTACACTCTGAACCAATGAAAGGAGAGAAAGGGAACAATGGTTTCGTGCAAAAGTATTACCATTCAGAAATAAGCATCTCTGACCATCAAAAGGAGATATATATTTATGATCAGCAAAAACAGTCGACTCGACTGATTTGATGTCCGTCTGTAAGAGCTAGAGACTTCAGATCCAGAACATAAATTCTTTAAAGCTACAGTCAGAATTAAATTGCTTTAACTTATCAATAACTTTTTCGATTTGCGATTTACACATGTAATCAATAGCAATTAAATCTTGACTTTTGAAAACTTTTTGGAACGTTTTTGGAACCGTGGAAAAAAATATTTAAAGCTATGAAAGTGGCTAAGAAACACCGGTGATATTGGAAATTAAAGTTGACTCAATGCAGGCATCAGCAAAAGTTAGGTCAAGAGTTCAGAGTATCTCCTAGTCGAGTTTTCTTCTTACATGTAGTTGTTCTCATAATGGGGTGGTGTTATAATCTTTTACCGAAGTATGTCAAACGCTGACAGACAATTTTTGTATATGCAAGAACAGCCAGAGCAATGCATGCGAAACGGAAATCATTACATCTACGACAAACACGAATTTCGACGTGCGAGCGCATTTGTGAGTGTGCGAGTGCTGAAAATTTGCTGTTCTCTTTGAAATTGATATGTTTGACAGACATCAGAATAGTAACAACAACATATGAGCACTAAACAATGAAACAGCAGTTCAAAAAAAAAAAAAAACGCTGAAAGAACATTTTGACTGAACGCCGTTCAGATTTTGGAAAAAGTAGGGCACATTTTACCATAGTATGACGGACAGGTAATTGATACTGGATCAGCACTGCGTCGGTATACTTCAGAACAGACACGAACTTGTCATTAGCTACTGATTTGGAATGAAAGCATATTAGTTTTCTGAAATGTCTGTCCATTGGTCCACCACCGATGCACTTCGAGGTGCAAATCGATGAAAGACGAATACTTTCAATTTTATTTTATAGATAGAACACAAGAAGTTGGTGAGTTTTAAAGCTGGTGTCATTCACATTTGGAAGGTGTATTGCTATCTTATTTCCAATTAACGAATCTAGCGGGAACAAAAAGAAATTTTATTATAGAGAAAATTCGTTATATAGAATAGGGCTTTGGATTGAGACCAATTGCAGTGTTCTGGAAATCAATTCGTAATAAAGACTTCGTTGTACTTAAGTTCGTTGTATGGAAGTTCGACTGTACTAGCAAAATCCTTAAGTTTAAAAAAAAAAAAAAATAATAATGTGCGGCCACGGCTCATTCTCACTCTTAAAAGTCAAAATGTTTAAGTCTAGTTTAATTTAAAAGCTTTTTGACGGCTGTATTTTAAAGTTGAGCCACGCCCACAGATTAACGCCCTTAGCCACCTGTATTTATCAGGTAATATGTTGGTATTAGAGTATGCCCAAGTCGGTTTCGTCTGACTGCAATGCTTCACTTGTTTGTCTTTGTCTCCGCCCACTACAAAAAAAAAAAAATAGAACAAGAACCGAATTTGCATAGCCGAAAACAAATTGTAAATTTGTACAGTGTGTGTTTAAGCATCGCTATTTCCAAGCGAACGAAAGATTATCCCGCTTACCACGACCACTGTTCTAATTTATTATGCAAGCTAGTGCAAAAATGTACAAGCCTTTGAACATCACATATTATCAAACTCTTTTCGAGTTATGATCCAAATGACAAATCGTTGACAACACATGCTGTATAAGACCACATACGTAAACCAGGCAGGAAACAAGGCTTAAAAACAGCATCTCCTGTCTCCATCTGCATGCATTGCAAATGAATTGTTGCGCTTTGTTTGCTTTTCTCACCCTACTCTCTTGCGGCTTGCTCCTATTCGTGTTTCCACTATGAATTTTACAATTGGCTTAAGCCGTGCCAAACAAAGTGTCAAAAAGCAAGCCTAAGCCATCCAGACTGGATCGGTACTGGTATCAATATCACAATAAACGCCTGAACGGGTAACAATGAATTTTTGTTGTTGCTGATGTTGCCGTCATTATTGCAGATAGTTTTTGTTTTTTTTTTTGCTGCTGATCTTGGTTTTTGTTGTTGTTGTCGTCTACCTGCCCACGTGTTCATAGATCAGGGATCAGCGCTTTGGGATTATAATACGGCAACAGCGAGCTTGTACCGCTGTTCGCCAGGGATTTGTTCAACAGATCTTTTTACGGATTAAACGAAGCGAAGAACGCGTCGACCTGCAGTCGATTGCTGTGCTGTGCTGTGACAGTTCAACAACTGACTGACTGACAAAGTGACAGACAAATGGTTTATAAATTTTCGTTTTGGCTCGTTAAAGCTGCAATACAACAACTTGCAAAACATACTCAAAAACACACACATAAGCAGTAGACCGCAAACCGAGATGCCAATCAGGTAGCATAAACATTTAGCATAAATTGCATTTTATAACACTGGTATTTTGCATTTATTTACTATTTCTGCTTTATACATCTCTGACTCCATCAAATCACAATTATGAGATATCCTTTATTGCCCACAGAAACACGAAAGCGCTCTTTGACTTATTCACGGAGCGGCTGATCATTTTTTTCGCATGCATTCCACCAATCATTTTAATGTTAATGCCTGCATACGTGTTTGCTTTATTACAATCTCAAACCATTGCAAATGTGTTAAAAAATGAATTATTTTATGCAAATGTATGTATGCAGCAGGCAGATGAAATCATTTCCGACCCCATAAAGTATATACTCGTATATTCTTGATCAGCATTAACAGACAAGGCGACATAGCCATAACCGTCAGTCCGTGTGTATGCGCACGTCGATCTTATGTGATCGTCTCTGACTTTCCCAATACAAACTCTCCTAAGCCATAGGCGTAGCAACTTTGTTTGTGATTTATTTAAAAAGGGTATAATGATTTTTTGCAAATGTATCTAACCGGCAGAAGGAAACATCTCCGACCCTATAAAAATAAAATCTTGAATTTAAAGTTATGAAAAATTAAATTTAAATGCATTAACACTGTATTGTAGACATGAATTAAGGGTATCATCTAGTCGAGCTTTCTCAACTAGAGCCTTCTTCCTTTTGATTTTGAGGGTCTTTGAGACTCTTAACGACCTTTTGCGGGCGCGTTAAAATGAAAGAATAACAGAAACAAGTTAGAATGCTCTAGTTGAGAAATCCCGACTAGAATATACCCTGAACCCTGTACTTAACTAGTGCAATCAGTGCTTTGAAGTATCTGCGTGTGTGTTTGTGAGCTTAGCTTAAATGTTCCATATCTCCAGTTTCCCAACCGAATTCAATAAAAATTTTAGATATCCAATTCAAGATTTAATTGTTATCCATTACATGTGTACATTGAAAACGGCAGGAGTTGTCGAAAATCGGAAATCAAATCTGAGTGTCTAGTTCTTATAGTCTCTGGGACAGACGCGTGCATACATACAAACGGACATGGCTATATTGACTTGGCTGTAGAATAATGAATATATATATACTTTATGAGGTCGGAGAGGCTTGCTTCTGTCGTTACATACTTTTGCAGAAAACCATCATACTCTTTTTACCCATTTTCAGTGGGTTCAGGGTATAAAAACAAACAAACAAAACACAACAACGAAATGAAATGGGGCAAAAAAAGACTTGAGAGAGAAACAGGCCGTAAGGAAAATGTGCAACTTGGTATAACCTTGAACAATAACAAAAACAAAACAGTAGCTACAATAAAGAAAACAAAAATATGTAAAGAGCGCATTTCGCATATTGTATGTACAATACACACTCGCGCAAACACACGCACAGCTGGCATACGTAGTTGTGGTGAATGTAAATCCTTTTTGGTACAGCTCAACGCTTTTGAGAGGGCTCGTTGGCTGAAAATCGTGTTGCTTTAGGCAACGGTGACGTCGACAACAACAAAAACGACAGACGCGACAGCAGGAGCGAGAATAAGAGAAAAAGGACCTCCTTGTTAAACCAAAATGGAAAAAAGGATCAATTTACAAATGCCCACAAATGCGGTCGGTTTAAAGACGACTTGCGAGCTATTTTGTTGCCTCTGCCATTTCACGCGGCAGTGGCCACAAGCGACAAGCTACCGTAACAACAACAAACAGAACAACAGCCAAAGAACAACACCAATAACAGTGTAAGCCAGCAGCATAAGCAGCACGTTTGCCCAAAAGGTAACAGAACGCGTTGATGCCAAAAACAGAAATGAATATAAATAAATATATGTATGTTTATCTGTATGTATGTATGTAGCTGCAAAAAACAAACCCATATCCCAAACAGAGGGCAACCCCAACCACTTAACTTAAATCCCATTCTTTTATCATTTGAGACTCCTTTGTTTCTCGTGCCTTTGCTATAATGCTAATCAAAACAATATCTATTGCCGACTTGCTTTTGCTTACCAAAAGGACTATTTGGGAGACCAAGTAGATGCGTTTGGGATTTTCCAAAGGGAGGGAGAGCGACAGCATTCATATGTACATACATGACCATTTGTTATTGGTCATAAAAATGATTCTAACATTTATCTTGATCCATATATAGAATGGCTTTCTAAATAATCCTCAAATATATGACAGCACATCTTTTTTCGTCCTCTGTTCCGAAACTGAAGCTATCCCTCCTTGTGAAAACTTTAACATTTAAAGTTCCATAGATTCTAGTTTCTTAATAAATCTATATTTTTTCGCAGTATTGTCAAGACTGCATTACACATCAACAAGGTTAGTTCATGTCATTAACTTAATACCGCGTTTTTAAGACACGATTCTAATGAGAATTCTAACAAATTGTATACAGTAGAAGTTAACTTTTATCTAACAAAAATTCAATTCAAAATGTCAATAAATAGCAATCAGTACTTTGGTCATCAGTGATTGCTATTTCAATATGACGTGAGGTATTTTGTAATGCCGTGTCGACATTTTATCAAAAACACTTAACGGCAATACATGAAATGTCAGCAACAGCAAAGAAAACAAGTAAGAAGGCTCTAGTCGAGAAATCCCGACTAGACGATACCCTGAACTCTATATTTACGCGCACAGTCAGTGCTAGCAAGTGTGTGTGTGTGTGTGTGCATACTGCATACTGCGTATTCAACTTCAAAATTCCATATCTCCGGTGTTTCTTAATCGAACAATTTCACTGATTTGCATTATTTTGTTCATTATTATTATCGTTCCCATGTGTGCATCGGAAACGGGAAGAGTTATCGAAAATCTAAAACAAACTTGCACTGCCTAGGGATAAGGCGAGCTAATGTTTCAAATCTGGAGTCTCTAACTCTTATAGTCTCTGAGATCGACACGTTCATACATACGGACGGACGGACGGACAGACGGACATGGCTGTATCGACTCGGCTGTTGATACTGATCAGGAATATATATACTTGATGGGTTCGGTGATGCTACTTTCTGCCTGTTACATAGTTTTGCACAAAATCATTATACCCTTTTTTCCCATTTTTAATGGGTTCAGAGTATAATTAGAAGTTGGGTTTTGGGAGTTCGTTTTTTAATGGACGATTTCCTTTAGCTGCGCTGCGCGCATTTGGAAGTCGTCCGTTGGCATTTATTGCCAGTTGAGCGATAATTGGCAAGCGTCACGTCAAGGTCAGTAGATATCGGTTGATAGTCAGTTGCTTAATGAGTGGCTGGTGCTCTGAAGCAACCCACTTCCTTGTTACGCTACTAAACACGCAGTTCGAGTGACAGTTCGAGCAATTATTTCCTATTCCAAGTTCCAAGCGTCAGGTCGTCGTAGAAGTTTAGTATTGTTTTGTTGTCATTTGTGTAAGCTTGCACTTCATTTCGATTTGTGTTACGTGCAACATTTAAAATTTATGGAAAAAATACTATCACTTCACTCATGTCACTAGTTTTACTTGCGCCAGTTCCATGCTATGTCTTTAGTCAGCCACTTGGCATGTTTAGTGAAGTGTAAAGTAAAGCATGCACGCACACAACCCCACACCAGCCCTTAGCCCTTATCCGAAGCCCCTCTCACTGTTTGGTGTGCAACCCTCTGGGCAACTAAAGTTGCTCCCCAAAGTTGACTCAAATACACATTCGTTGGCATTTTGTTGTTTCCTTTTTTGCTGGTTGCACTGTGCGTTTTTCATGCTTTGATGCGGCGTCACAAATCGTTGTGGTATTTGTTGAGCGCGTTGTGGCGGTGGTTGCTTCACCCTTGCAAATAGTTGGTAAACAACAACAACAACAGCAACATTGATAAAAATTGGTTTGCCTTATTTATTAAGCGTTGCCTTGGCTGTAACTTTGACTGTTTGCTGTTGACCGGAGTAGCTGTTGGCATCATTTCTTTGGCGGTCAAATGAAGTCCGCTCAAGTGCTAAAACCAGTTTTCAGTTCTTAGGTTAAGTCTTCAGTGCTGAAATCTGTCTTTGGCACTTGTGCTTTGGTTGGGGGAGATGGGTGGCAGTGCAATTTCTCGCAAATTTAAAGCTGCAGAACAAGGAATGTCAACAGCGCTGTGGACCAGGCGTTGAAGCATAAATTGCATGACAAATAAACAGCCCGCACCTCCAAAACTCACTTTCACTCCACGAAAATGACAATAGCAACGATAAAACAAAGGCTAACGAAAATGAGTGGCGCTGTTGCTGCTATTGTTTCAAATAAAAAACAAGAATGAAAGCTCTAGACGAGTAACACCGACTAGGAGATACCCTGAACCCCAGATAATAAGCGTACAGTCATTGGCTGTATATGTGTGTGTGTGCCAACGCATAATAGCTTATCTTTAAAGTTTGGAAATCACTTTTCACAATTGATAAGCTAAAGATTTTGTTGTTTTCGAGGGGTGTACGAGAACTTATATCCCAAATCTGAAATCTCTTGCTTTTTATGAACAAAGCGTTCAAAGACAGAAATATCGACTAAGTTGTTGGTCCTGATCACGAATTTATATACTTTATGAGGTCGGAGATGCAGCCTTCTATCTGCTACATGTTACATACAAAATCATTATACCCTTTTATCCATTCCATGGGTTCAGGGTATAAAAAAGTGAAAACGTTGCAGTCGGACCCGACAGCGGAAAACTCTGACACCAGTATATGAACGGGTGACAAAGATTCTGCTTGCAAAGAGTGAGTATGAGGGCAATGAGGGTGGGTGCTGCGTTTGAAAAAAAAAAATTGGTTCACATTTTTGGGGAACATTGCTATGTTGCTTGCCACAAAATTTGGTGACTCTATCTCAAAGAGATAGGGGAACATATGGGGAATACACGGGGATTGCCGTTGGGTAGGCTCAGGCGTGGCATCCAATCTTACGGCGATTCCGGGCAGCTGTGTTTGGGAGGAGTGAGCGTGGTCTTTACATTTTTGATGCAGTTTTTTGGGTTACGTCATTACCTACCTTGTTGCCAATTTTGGAGACTCTTGTGGAGCGGGGTGGGCATGCCGCCAAAAGAAACGCCAGTAGCAATCTTCTTACCAAATTAAGTAACTCTAGTCGTAAGGATGTGGGAAGTTTCTTCAAATTTTGTTAGCCTGTTAAATTGTCATAAACGATTAAACGGGGCAGAACGCAATAAGGTGCAAATGAACTTATTCACTAGGTTAAACAAGAAAGCACAGCTCTAGTGCCGGTGTTTTTTTCCATAGTTATATATATGAACGCAAGTGTTTGTTTGTGTGATAATTCCAATCAGCAACGCACAGACAGGATTTAACCTAATTTTACAGACAACAAACTTGAGCCTCAGCCGAACTGCGTCTCCCATCTCTTTTCTCTCTGCTTCTTTCTTCTTCTCTCACTTTACGCCTTACATGAACGACGATGACAACGACTCACGTATACTTTCAGTATGCGCTCATGTAGAAAATCCAGCGATCTGTTCCACGTCCATGCTGCATTTTTCATGCCCCGTACGTTGTGTGCACTTAATAGTTGCCCATAAACACGCTTCCAGTTCCTGTCAAAGTCCCAGTCACCGCAGTCTTAGTAATCCCCCTACCCAATCCCGTTCGCTGTTCCAGCTGAGGTAAAGCAATTCGTCGACTCAGTGCTGCTGGTTGGGGAGCAACGTTCTCCCTTCTTTTTTTCTTATAATCTTTGAGGGTTGCCAGCAACAGAAGAGTCGATTTTTCTGCATCGTGAACCACATGATGCAAAACTAATTCGAAATAAATGTGTGTGCGCTATGTCGTTTGCTGGGGCGAGGAATTGTCTGCGAAAAAACAGGGGTTAAAGTTTTTCAACTGCCCACCCCTTACCCACAAGCCAACCACTTGCGCACTTGTCACAAAAACGAAAGGTGCATAGCATAAATATTAGAATATAATCACCGAACCAATAATTTAAAATGTAAAGCTACATAGCTTTTACTATTATAGCTTAATGCGAACAAAATCACAGATTTTCTTCAATAATAGTCCATTCAAATTATCATCAGCTCAAATTATTAAAACATTTTTTTCTATCTGTATTAGACTTCAGAACTGGAATAGAAACTTCCCTATGTTATAGGCAAATCAAGTATGCTTAATGACAACTCTTTCTGTTTTCGAAACACACATTTGAAACACAGATGAAATACTGACAATCTGCAAAATGTTTATCGAAACTGATTGAGAAATATCGGAGATATTGGAGATTGAAGTTCAAACACCATGGTAGCCTAGAGGTTGAGGGTGTCTCCTAGTCGATATTGGTCGACTGGAGCCTTTTTACTTGTTTATTTTCAAAATTTAGCAACATGAAAACTGGCATAAAATCTGCATTTTCGTTCTGCAACCAGTCTCGTCCGCCGGCAACGGTTTTAAGTGTATCTTTTTCGCAATTCAAATCGTCGAAATATCTTCAAATCGTACAAATGTCGGTTCTTATAGGCATAGTATTCAAGTTTTATAAAAGGATTGCTTTAAAACTACAAAGTTAACACAACAACAGTTTTGTGATGCGTATTAAACCATAATAATCAAAAAAAAAAGTTGGGTATTGTATTTTAGGAGCGATTGCTACTGACAAGGACGCGACTGTTTCAAGATGCATTGCCAAACATCGCACTTGACTATGCAAACAAGCAAGTGGGCGCTCAATTGAGGGCATGTCTGGCCAACTTGTGCCACTGTTTATTTATTTGCCTGTCGCTTTCCCACTATGGCTACGCTGCATTCCTGTCAGCCTGCTGCTTGTCCGTTTGTGTGTTTTTGTGTGTTATTTGTGTGCTTGCTTGGCTGTCAGTCAAACGGATGAGCTCAAGGCTCAAGGATGCTGTCGCCGTTTGCTGTCGCTGCACTTGTGCGTTTTCCTTGAGGACACCGCTGGCTGTTGTTTGCGTTAGCCAAACAGCAACGTTTGGATGGCACAATGGGAAGGGAAATTGAGACAGTAGAGTAAATCGCGGCACAAAAACCGAAAAAATACGAAAGGAAAATACTTTCCTCTGCTAAAAATGAGTATCTAAACTTTTACGGCTGCCAGGCAGGCGATGCCATGAATGGGCTGGATATGGGTGGGTGGTTTGGTACAAAGACGTAGAGGGTTGCTGTGCTGCTGTTGCTCTCAATGGTATAATTGCTATTGCAACAACAACAATTACAAATAACAGCAACGGCATAACAACATTGATGCAAAGGTTTTTGTGGCAATCAAATGAAGTGTTCCTGAATGGTTTTCAAAGTTAATTTGAGTGATGCTTGAAGCAAGCAAGTTGCTGTTGTTATTGTTGTAGCGGTTGCTGGTACTGACAACCCTCCCCGTTCTGTACACATTACCTTCCCTCGCTACACTGCACGTACCCAACCCGCAACTGGCGTCTTCAATCGTTCAACGGTCGCGTGTTTATTAACATGTGTTAACAACAACTTAAAGCGGCCATATGGAACGGTATGCAATGGCATGAACATATGTATGTACATACATGGACCAGCAGCAGGGTCTGGTAGTTGAGTGGTTCCGCTTGGGGTCCAAATATTTCCCTTAAGGTCTCGATTCTTTTGTCAACTGGGCGACATGTAAGCGATGCTGATAAACACTTCAAGTTTCCGTTGGGGTATTTTTTTTTTAATTTTTATTGAATGCTTTTGTTGGTTGGGTGTTTGCATATTTGAGTGCCGCTGTGGGTCAGTTTAAAGATTTAAAAAAAAAGTCTTGATCGAAATTACAATTACATAATAAAGCTTTAAGTTATGTGAAGGATGCAAACCTGTCGCAGCTTGAAGCGTCTATTATGTAGTAGCTACTTCATGAAATATACTTCATGAAAAACTTAAACTAACTAAAACTAGGTGATACTCTTAACCCTTGTGGTATGTAAAATTTAAGAAATCTAAAATTTATTGCTTAACCGATCTTAATGACAATTTTCACAGACATAAGCAATATTATGTTACCATATCGACACACCTCGCGGTGTTAAAAACATATATATTTTGCACATTTGTACAACTTGATTCATTACAACTGGTAGACCAGGCCCACAAATTCCTGCCCAGCTCTCCGCCTTTTATAAACGGATGAGCCTTTGACTTCTAAAGTTTTTGAGCTGAAGTCATTAAATGTGAAAGATAAATTTGGCAAACGGTATGTAGCTGCATTATGGTCATCATCTGACATTGACCTGTATGCTGATGTAAAGACAGCGACTCGTAACGCGCTAAGCTCTCAGATGTTTTTTTATCTGTTCCCTCCTTCCACTTGCTTAGTTGACAGTCTGACAGGTGGATGGCTTAACGGGAATTGCAAGATTGTCTTAGGCAGCGACTGGAACTCATGGTGCAACTGAGGCTAATGACTCTCATTCATGCCCCAAATTCAAGGCATATTGTGCGACATGAAGCACAAATGAAAGCCAGGGCACAGAAAACAATGCTAGAGTGCAACCCCCGAGTGGCTAAGGGTCTTCCAAGGGCCTGGCTGCTTTGTGGGCTGCATCTGCTGCGGATTAGGTTATGCATAATAAAGTGTAATTTATTTTTCGGAAACTCTCGAATGATGCCAACTGGCTGAGAGGCAAACATACGCACTCACAAACCAACAGTTGGGACTTGCACTTGTGCTTTACTGCTCTCCAAGGGAAAAAGGCAACGAGCAAGGTGGAGTCTACAAACTGTCCCCAGGGACACAGGCACAGATTTTTAAAGTATGGTGGGCGGGGTCACATATAAGACAATCAAATCTAGCTTTCGAGTAAGACGTTTTAACGCGATTTCTACGGCTATGGAGTCAAGTCGACCTCGTGCCGTGCTTATCTAAAGCTCTGCAGGATGAAGATGATATGAATGGGAATGTCAGCGACGCGTGTCAGCATTTTATTTGGCATACAGCAAAGCGAGAAGAGCTACGCAAACGACGGGCCCGAATCTGAAACAGTGCGGAAGGCCCTTTAATCAACTTATTTGGGCGTCAGCAGAGCGGCAAACACCAGATCGCTGAGGAAATGCATTTGACACGTGACTCGAAAAAGGGGTTGGGTGCTAGAATTCTGGATGGAGGAGTTGGGCTACTTAGTGCATGAAAAGGCGACACGTGACCGAAACAAACGTTCGTGGCATCGTTTTTGGCTTAGCGTAGCCCAAGGTTTATCTATTGCAATTGTATTTTAAGTGTCTGTCCGCTTTTGGGCTTCATATTCGTTTTGTTCAGCAGTTTTTTGAGATTTTCTATTAATTTGTTACAAAGTGCTTCTTCTATATGCATTCTACCACGTACTTATATATATGTACATGTTGTATGTAGATACATACATTGATATTTAATCTTTATAACTTTCGCTCAGATTCACTAATGGGATCAGCGAGCGAAGACGAAGACGACGATGATCCGCCACATTTACGTGGACCGGCGCTGGGATTGGGTGTACTTGGAGCGAATGGGCCAGACTCAGCGGGTGGTCCGCTGGGCACCTCGGATATATCAGTACAAAGCATGAGCACCGATAGCAAAAATACGCATGACGATTCCGATCAGGTAAGATCGCTACATAATGTGCGGAGTGTGAATTGCTTGCATCATTAACAGGTTTCCGCATTACTCAAGTGCATCTAAAAATTGTGTATATGCCCATTTTTATTATACCCTGAACCCATTAAAAATGGTTAAAAAGGGTATAATGGTTTTGTGCAAAAGCATATAACAGGCAGAAAGAAGCATCTCCGACCCCATAAAAAAAATATATATTCTTGATCAGCATAAACAGCCGAGTTGATATAGCCATGTCCGTATTCCCGTCCGTCTGTCTGTCCGTCTGTATAAATCAGTGGCCGGCGAACTTTTTGAACCATTACCCCAAATTTCTGTTGTCAAGCTTGACGACAAAAGTTTAAGACCTAAAAAAAAAAAAAGGTCCACAAAATTTGAAGTGGAAGTTGCCATTACCCCGAAATATTGTTGTGGAAGTTGCCATTACCCCCAAATATTCTGGTGAAAGTTGCCATTACCCCATGATGCTCTGTATTTATATTTGATGAGCAAAAAAAAAAAAAGGTCACCACAATTGAAAATGAGAAATATATACTCTTTTTCACGAATATGTTCACTTTAACCCAGTGATGACTAAAAACAAAAAAAAAAAAACTCCCCCGAAACAAAAATGCTGAATACCTTTTCAGAATCATGTCCGTTACCCCGGCCTTAAATCTCTAGGCAGTACAAGTTTGTTTTTGATTGTCGATAACTTTTCTCGTTCCCGATATACAGTTGGGATCGATAACAACAAATTCTTGAATTTGAAAACTTTGAGACGGTGTTTGAAATATTAAACGAAATATTGACAATCTATGAAATTTTTAATAAAAGTGGTTGAGAAATGCCGAAGATGTGGAACATTGAAGTTGAGTATGCAGTATGCGCGTACACACACACACATGTATACAAGTATAGGGTTCAGGGTATCGTCTAGTCGGGATTTCTCGACTAGAGCCTTTTTACTTGTTTTATAAATATATTTCTTCAATGCCATTCCGTTCTATTTATTATTTTGTATACACTAAGAAACCTACATACAACCATACATACACATATATGAACATATTTTGTAAAACATTCACATTTATGTATATTACTGTAAAAGTAATGAATAGAATTCAATGGCAATGAGTGGCAAAGTGGGCACTTTAAAGGAGCGACGTCTTACATTTTTGATTAATGATTGGCAAATAATTATTAGCTGATCACTTTATATGAAGTACAAATATACGTATTTCTTTCCTTTCTTCCGCCGATATGGACTTAGGGTTCTTTGGATGGTGATCCCGATGGACGCGGCGATTCACAGGCGGAGAACAAAAGTCCCGACGATGCCAATGGCTCAAAGCGACGCGGACCCCGCACAACGATAAAGGCCAAACAGCTTGAGGTACTGAAAACGGCATTCAACCAGACACCGAAACCGACACGCCATATCAGAGAACAACTGGCCAAGGAAACGGGACTGCCCATGCGCGTGATACAGGTGAGTTGTTCATTTCAGTTTCTTTTCCATTGTTATACCAAGGACTTTATAGCAAAGACAAAGACTATATCATATTTGCACACAGAGAAAAAAACCATTGTAAGTCATATTATTAACAAGAAAATTTGGCAATAGTTTTCGATAAATAGTGGTTATTTAAGTTATTTAAAATTCAAGAAATAGAATAAAAACTTTTTAAATCAAACTTACCCATATATATATACCTATATACATATAAATATTCCCCTTGCGTGACATAAAAACCTTGATGCAGATCCACTGACTCCAGCTGATAAAATGTTGAAAATGTGTGTGTTTTATCGATTTGCATCTCGAGCGTATCGATTTATATGGACGTAGATGTACTAAACGAGACAGTACATACAAGTGGCCCAACGATACCAAGCACCGGCTTGTTAGCGCGCGGACCCAAGCATTAAGCAACCCCCCTCCCGGCCAACCGACCGAGGGGCACATGGCTTAACGCACGATTACGATGATCGCGAACATATAGACAAATGATACAAAACTATTATTTTAAGCGAGACACTAGAAGTGGAACCATCAAATAATTTGGATAGCTCATTATATATAGAGCATAGGATTTGTTATCGATTAAACAGTGTTATTGATTATCTAGTGGGCACCAATTTTAACACTTTGTCTAACTTTAAGGTAGTAAGATTATGTAAGAAAGCGATATATCCTTTTTGGGGCGCAGATGCTATCTTCTGCGTGATTTACATATTTGCACAAAACTATTTGACTCCTTACCACATTTAATGGGCATAGGGTGTTTATGTTAAAGCTTTATTTGCAACTAACAAGAAGGAAGGCTCTAGTCGAGATATCCCGACTAGTCAGTGCTTGCAAGTATGTGTGTGTGTGTGTACGCGCATACTGTATACTGCATACACAACTTCAATGTCCCATATCAAAATTAAATTAAATTTCACAGATTGTCATTATTTTGCTTTATAATTCAAATTGCATCTCAAAGTTTTCCAAATTCAAGATATTGTTGTTATCGATCCCATGTGTATATCGGAAACGGGAAGAGTTATCGAAAATCGAAAACAAACTTGTACTGCCTAGGGATTAGGCGAGCTTAAGTTCGAAATCTGGAGTCTCTAGCTCTTATAGTCTCTGAGATCGACGCGTCCATACATACAGACGACGGACGTACAGACGGACAGACGGACGGACGGATAGACGGACAGACGGACAGACGGACATGGCTATATCGACTCGACTGTTGATGCTGATCAAGAATATATATACTTTATGGGGTCGGAGATGCTTCCTTCTGCTTGTTACATACTTTTGCACAAAACCATTATACCCTTTTCCCATTTTTAGTGGGATCAGGGTATAAAAAGAGACCAATATTTTTTATAGTGGAAATACTGTTATATACTTTTGATAAACATACCGCCACTATTACCGCCAATGGAAAAATTCCTTACTTGCTTGTTTACTCTTTGATCTTCGCTATACAATTTGTTGTTGCAAAAGCCAGTTCTAGTGGAATTTGTTGTTGTTTTGTCTTTTAGTCAGTACTTAATAAATAACCAAGGTATCTTAAAGGCACTATCGTTTTAATTTCATTCGTTTGCATTACTTTTCTTTTTCTTTGCCTCGATCTATTTTTGTTTTCGATTGCTCAGTCCTTTACATGATACGCAGCAAAAGCAAACTAATGATGAGTGGACCAAGCACAAAGCGACCCACCTCCTGACCGACCGACCGAGGGGCAAATCGCATAGCGTACACATAGCAAGACTTATTTTATAGAAGATAGAAGGTAGGAGTGAAACTATATATTATGTAAACGAAACGGGTTATTGATGGCAAAGTTTGAATAACGAGTTTAAAAACACAAAGATTTCAAACACAGTTACGGATGATAAAAAACTGTATGTATGTGTCTGCGCGAGCTCTAAAACAAAGTTTTAAAATTATGGAAGATAAAGAACTTTGAAATTTGTTTCGGCAGCATTGGGCGTGCCTGTCAATTTATTTTCTGGCTCAGAACTATAAGATATAAAGCTAAAGGGAAAAGGCTAGCGACCTTAAAGCAGCGGGGGTAGGTCTCCCATTTAATCTGAACGTGCAGATCTTTATGAGATGTCATCTACTTTCTTGCCTCAAATGTTCGAACTAATTAGGCTTTATCGATTTGCAACTCGAAGTGTGTCGCCTTGTTATCGATTCCCCAGCTTTCGATTTCGGTCAAAACGCCATTTTTGTTGTTTAAAGGGTTGGAACGGACTGACAGACGGACAGACAGCATGACGGTCATTGCTCAAAATACCCCAAAAAAGAAAACCTCATGGTTCCTTTAGAATATAAAAAAAAAATTCAACTTTATCACAATTATGTCTCGTTTCGCAGATTTTTATACCCTGATCCCATTAAAAATGGGAAAAAGGGTATAATGGTTTAGTGCAAAATTATGTGACAGGCAGAAGGAAGCATCTCCGACCCCATAAAGTATATATATTCTTGATCAGCATCAACAGTCGAGTCGATATAGCCATGTCCGTCTGTCCGTCCGTATGTATGAACGCGTCGATCTCAGAGACTATAAGAGCTAGAGACTCCAGGTTTGGAACTTAAGCTCGCCTAATCCCTAGGCAGTACAAGTTTGTTTTTTTAGATTTTCGATAACTTTTCCCGTTTCCGATATACACATGGGATCGATAACAACAAAATCTTGAATTTGGAAAACTTTGAAACTTTGAATAATAAAGCAAAATAATGACAATCTGTGAAAATTTTATTGAAATCGGTTAAGAAACACCGGAGATATGGGACATTGAAGTTGTGTATGCAGTATGCACACACATACTTGCAAGCACGGATTGTACGCGTAAAGTATAGGGATCAGGGTATCGTCTAGTCGGAATAACTCGACTAGAGCCTTCTTACTTGTTTCTTTTGCATACATAAATTCATAAAAGATTCTATATAAATGTTTTTTCTGTGTTTTAGGGTATTAGTTAACAATAAATGACACTTATTTATATTTTCGGCTCAGCATTTAAAAATGGTCCAGTGTGATCTGTTTTAAATGTATTTTGGGCCGCTTAATCCCAATCCGAAGTACGTTTGTTGGAATTGGCTCTTTTTTTACCGGCGGGCGGATTAAAATTATATTTAAATCTTATGTGTCCAAATACAAATCAGATGTCAAAATCAAAACTTACTTGAATGTATACATACGGAATAACTAATGTCATCCATCAGACATATAATACCATATAACTGAACTTGTAAAAGTGTATTATTATTTCGCCATAACATAAGTAACGCATAGAACAAGCAACCTAGACCTTATTAAGCAAATATGTATATTTTTAGATCGCGGGCTATTTCTATGCTTTTAAGTTTCAAAAACTTTTTTCATTCGTCGCAACCGCTTGATCGGATAACCATATCATACATCTGCCATTAAAACGCAAGATCTGTAATTAGATCTTAGTATTAAAAGCAAGTACGTTATGCATGTACTATATACATATGTATATAATGATTGGCGCTTGGGAAATAGATTCCTTACTTGTTGTGTCATGCAATCATGTAAGTCCAGACAAATACTTTTTGCTATTGATACACTGAATATGATGCTGTCTGTACCAATGGAAAAGTCGCTTAGTTGAATGTCAATAATATCCATTGCATAAGCGACCAGCTAAGTACAGCAGCTTCATCAGCATCAGCGCTGTGGCAAACAATAATATGATTTTCACTTTCAACGGGATTAAACTAAAAAATTTGAATGCAGCGCCCTCATTCATACATTTATATACACAGCAATGCGCACAAAACAAAACCAACATTTATTTTTTTGTTTTTGTTTTTTTCCCACAAAAACTGAAAGCAATGAAAATCAAAACAGGTGATCGGTGCCTAAGTCGCTGAAGCGTGTTGCGGGGTAGGCATGGGTATGCCGCCTTTGATGTGTAATTGGATACAGTTAAAGGATATAAGGCAGCGTGCCGCGTCCTTTTCGTTGAGTTTTTAAACGCAAAAAGTGTGACACTATCAACGCCTTTTTTAAGAGAACGTCTTTTTGTTTCTGTTGTCGTTTATGTTGTTGTTGCTATTGATGTTGCCCTCTTCAAATCTAAATAAATGTGAAAAGTGCCAAGAAGTTTTAGAGGCGACGCTGCTGGCATTGACACTGACGATGACGTTACCTTAATCGCCTTGCTTTCAACAGCTTACACACACAGCTGTGCGCTGTCAACCTTCGCATCTTTATTAATGCTGCATATTAATACCCCGAATACCGCATTGGAAATGGGTAAACATTCGAGCAAGTTCACAAAATAAGCGAAAAGACACATCGCATATCGTTTATTTATTCTTGATCAGACATAAACGTCAAGTCGTTAGGACCATGTCCGTCCTGATAAACCGTCGATCTCCGAGATTTTAAGAGTTACAGACCTTATATTTGGAATTAAAGCTTTCGCATTCAATGGAAATCGAAAGCCATTCTCGTTTTCGATTTGTGTCCATTATGTAGAACAGAGTTTGTATACCCTATAGAGTTTGTATAGCCTATAGCCAATTAAACTGATAAACAATCAACCATAGCTACAGCTAGTTTTTATTAACCGATTTGAACGGGCTAGCTCGTTTTCAAAACATAAGCCAGGGATGAACATGTCTTCACCGCTACAGATCACTTTCTTATTTTTCTATAAAAGTTTGAGAACTAACCTTAACATCGCCATAAACACCGGTATATACGAAATCAAGACCCGATCCTCGCGACCATGATGTGATCATCCGTCAGTCTGACGTATACCTGAACAAGCTTGTTAACCATCCAAACCTACTGACGTGCTCGCACACGCATACGTTAAAAATTATTTAACGCGTCAGGGTGCTTACTCGACCGAAGCATTTGTTGACTGCTGAAGCACTTGTTGTAGGTTTTTTTTACAATCAACAATATCCAAGTAGTCAATTGCAAGATACTTATAAAACCATAGACCTTATAAAATTAATACACGCGTCGTTTTCAAAATATTATTTTGCAATAAACTACAAGTTGACTTGATTAAAGCACCAGAGTTATCTCGGATATTTAAATTCAGCGAGCCTTTCACTCGCTCCACCAAAACTATTAAATCTGTGCTTCAAAACGGAATCCCAAAAGTCTACGTTGACAGTGGCCCAAATAACTAATCAAGTGGTTATTTATGTCAAATTTCTGAATTTTTTGTTTTTTTTTAAATATTAAAGTTTATAAAAGCTTTATTTATATATCTCCGACATTCTTACGTCTAGAGTTATCAAATTTGGCGAGTATATAGCTACTGGTGCCTTGAAAAAACACGCTTACCACTTCCACCCCGCCCTTTTGTAAAATCGGAGACATTGTGGTGTAAAATGATACACAATGAAGAGCAACCACAACCACCTGTTAGGTATATTGCACTTTATTGTCAAATTTCGGTCCTTAAGTGCTCATGTGCTTAGTGGCTTAGCGAAAAGATGGCCACAAAAAATGTTTTGGCTCTGAAAGAATTTGTTTTTGATACCATTTTTAAAAACAAATAGTTATCTACAACAAGTAACAACAAGCATAGCCAATTAATATATACACTTTCAAAGCGTTAACTAATAACAGATCTTGCATTTATAGGATAGTATTATGATATAGTGATGCGATATGACCGATTTTGACAAATGATCTTACTGCAACTAAAAGAAAACCTTGACCAAAATTTTTAGCTCGATAGCGAAAAACTGAGCGACTTCTTCGAATAGAAACTATCGGTCAGACGGATCGCGATGCTGATCAAGAATTAATATACTTTTTAAGTTTGCAAATATATTGAAAACACATAAAAACATATAGTAATTTTGTTTAATAAAGTCGAACTGTGTTGCTCGCTAATTCTTAATTTTTTTTTAACTGCTGAGATTCATTACATTTTGTAATTTTTTTTTTTCATTCACATACACAAAATGTTACAAGCTCAAAATGTATATTATTTTATTGTATGGAAGCTATAGTAGTATATAGTTAATTTGGAAAATTGAATTTTAAAGAATGAGTGATGAACTTAAAATCCTTAAGTTTAAATTTTTTTATATTCCGATAGCAGAACTGTTTTGCCCATTTTGCGTCGGTATGAATATGAATCTTGACAACAGCAGCTTGTTTAGTTTGCTGAATTTCGTTAGTTGAGCCATATACTTTTCGATATACACCCGGCTACCGTAATTTGGATGAGTTTGAGCTAAGTTAGTTGTCGTGTTTTCCTTGAGATATAACCATGCTGTTAAGCTGGACAGTTGACAATTGAATTTCCTACAGTGTAGAGACCTGCTCCACTCTTTATTACATTAAAAAAAAAAATTCAAAAACAGCAAAGAGTTTTTCTGCGTTGCAGGGTTAGTTAAACCGTTTTCCAAGTGTGCATGCACGGATACTTAAAAAAAAGAGCAATTGATGGACTGCTGGCTGCGCCCTTTGAGTAATTTGATCTTAGGCAGTGTCATCAAAGAGTTGCCACAAAGATAACAAATTGTTGTCAGGTCTTGAGTTCCATACGCACATCTAAAATAAAAAATCTAAACGCCAAGCAAAACGTTCAAAAGACAAGCTAGCATGCTGTGAATTTTATAATACACTTCAAAACAACAACAGCAGCAGCATCAGCAAGAAGAACAGCATCAGCGGCAGCGTGACACAAAATCTTCTTAAGAACTTTGCCGACAGTACGCAGCGGGGAAGTGCTGGCTCGACCATGTCTCCCCACTCCACACCTTACCTTAAAAGAGGCATATATAACAACAAGGTGCTGGGATAAAAGAGGCGGGGTTGGTGGGAGAGTTGGGTTGAATGAGAAATATAGCATACTCACAACGGTGCAGTGATTAGCCGACAGTAAAAGATTAATAAGCAAATTAATAAGTATCCCAAACAAGAACAATGCCAGAGCCAAGTTAAAAGTTAAAATTACAACAGCAGCAGACGCAAGAGTCGCAAGACAAATACATCATATGCATGTTTTTAACATTAAACAATAACAATTAAAAGGCAACAAGTTAGAACGCTCTAGTCACAAAAGTTTGCCTTGTGGATACCCTGAACTCTTGAGTTCGCGCGTACAGTCATTGTGTGTGTGTGTGTGTGTGGACACGTATACAAAAATAAGAAGGCTTGACAATTATCTTCAGTGTTTCTTAAATAATTTCAATGAAATTTTTACAGGTGATTACTATTATTTTGCAGTTTTAAAATAAGTAAGAAAAAAACATGTATATATCGAAATCGGAAAAGTTTATCAATAGTTTCATTGTTGTCCATTGTTTCCATGTATTGGGAAAGAGGATATAATGGTTTTGTGCAAGTTCATTTGTTATCCAATAAAGATTTTCCTTATAAATTCTTGATCAGCACAACATTTAATCGCATAATAACACAGTTAAATATTGAATTGGAATATCTTGAAACCTGTTTTCTAAGCTTTTATAGTTATGGCAATGCGTGGAAACTGAGAAACACCGGAGATATCGAAGATTAAAGTAAATTTTAGCATTCAGCAGCTCAGTACTGCATGCATTTTCTCCATACGCGTTCACACAAACCCACTCATTTATTCACTCTATGATTGTGCGCTTAAAGTCTTGGGTGCTGGGTATCTCCTAGTCGAGACTAGACTCTTCATATTTTTTTTGTGATTAGAAACCACGTATTAATTGCGAGCTTTTAACATTTGACCAACATCCAAACACCAGCTTGAATTGCAGTTTAAAATTTTTTACGTACTAAAATTGACTTTAAGTATGTTGGGTCAAAACTGTCATGATTTGGCATACAAGACTCCCGATTTTGTTATTGTTTGACTCGTTTCACCCAGCTGGAGTTTCTATGTGCTCTAAATACAGCCCGACCGGATCACTTGTGAAACTTTTATGCACTTGGCTCTTAAGTCTGAACTCTTTCCGCTGAGCTGGAGTTTAAGTTTTATGGGCGAAGCTTATGTGAATTTCAGTGCTTTTGGTTTCAGTTTTTTTTAGCTTTATTTTAAAAGCATCCGCTTCATTTACGCCAACGTGCAAAGCACTGGCATCAGCAGCGTCGTCAAATAACTAATCTTTAAAAATTATAAACAAATAAAGCAGGCAGCGGAAAGGCGACCGGTTAGCGCGACAGCGGGGCACCGACAGTCTAAATCACCGTTTCGGTCGAGATGGGGCTCAGTTAATGTGGCGTGCGTTAGACTGGCGCCATTCGGCAGCGATCAGCAGATACAAATACGACTTTTCAAGTGTCTCTTGGGCAAAGTCTCCAAGCTTCAACCTCTCAGATACATGCAGAGGCGTTTATTTGTCAACATAATATACAAATTTAGATCACATTTTATGTTTATTTATATTTCGTTTTGTCGCAGCGATAAATATATTTCAATTTCAATTTTTGTTTTTTGTTTCCCCTTTTTTCCTGACTTAATTTTACGTTTCAAATTGTGAAGAAAATTGAAAAGAAGTGTGTACGTAGAGAACACAACTGAGAGCACTAAAACATATGCATTTATATTGAAAATGATTGCTTCTGTTGCTAGTATGCTCTGGTCAATATGAAATACTTTTTGGGATAGCTAGATGTTTGTTTCTTAACTGAGACTTTAAAGATACGGTTTACGACGTGCTAATTAATTGGCCGGAAATTGTTGGATTGGTATGACTTTTTATTGCCACAAAATCGACAAACAACCAAAATGTTGTTCAATCAACAGTTAATCGATGTTATAATTAGAATTATGTTATATGTAAGCGGTTAGCTTTTGAGTTAAGTTGTTGACTTTTAAAAGCCACAATTAGACTCGTTGCGGTCAAAACAAGCATTCAAGCAACCATATTAAATCCATTGAAAATAGGCACAAAAGCGTTTTATTAACGCATTTACCCTTGAAACAAGATTTATAAATGTTGCCGCAGCCACAACTAACGCGGGAGGTACAGCATACTACAGTGGCTCACAGCTTATTTGAAACAGTGTCAATTACAAAATTTTAAGTGCTTGAAAGAAAATCTACAAATTTTTTAGCGGCAATTTGTTTTCCGTAATATCTGTGATAGGTTTGCTAATATTTGCTACAATGTGGAAGCTTCTAGGTTAGACAGGACTGTACCATTCCGGACTTATGTTCGGCTTCATTATCCTGGTAGAACCGTTAATAACATGGGATTCTCAACTTCTTCTGTATATTTTCTTTAGGAATATTGAGGTAGATAAAGTCATTGTTGCGCAGAACCCGGCGCACAGTTTCTGCACTTCACTCCCATATCGACCTGCACTTGTTGATTCAGTTTTGGGGACGATCGCTAAGGAGTTTCTTTAAATTTACTAATGACCTTTCACTCTTTATGTTCTTCTCTTGTCCTCTATCTGATTTTGGCGGCCAATGAATGATTTGTTGCACAGTTCATGAACCCAGATTGGCCAATTGACCTGGGGATATCCGTTTTTAAAGTGATCCAGGACGATTTTTGTTTTTTATTGCCGTTCGTTTAACCACTATTGTTGTTGGCTTGTAGCACTCGAAAAGCAGATTAATACTTCAAAGACTTTAAGTTTTCATGGGACGCATAATATATCTACTTCAAATAAGCTGTGACCTAAAATAAGTGTACTTTATTGCATAACCCTGGCAGGTGGAGAAAACCTAGTGTACATGTATTGTAGTCATATATTTATTGTGTGCTAAAAACATATACCTACCTATCAAAGGTCATTGGAATTTTTGAGCCAATCAAAATTGTTTCTTGCCACTGCATCAAATAAGATGTGAGCCACTGTGCAAACATCATACTTGAAAGTGAACCTGCAGGTTACATCTATAGCGGCGCTTGCGCAAAACATGACAGGGCAATAAACGAAACAGTTGAAATTGTAACGGCTTTTAATAGAGGCAAGAGGTGAAGCAGCGAATCTTTAAATTATAATTTTAACAACTCATCAGACCACAATTAATTATATATGTATATTATACATAGTAGGAAAGTCGTTTGTAAGGCACCGCTAAGCGCCGGCTACTAGCATAAACAAAAATTTAGAACTGAAATACACAGTGAAATCGAAGCTGACATTGAGACCATTTCATCAATAACTGAGGTAAAATAAAAAAAAAATGTAAAAACTGCGTTGTCATGCGGTCCCAGGTGCCAAATAAGCCCTTTAACAGTGTCTGCGCCGGCGACGCTGACTTTAGCTGACTGCTGAGTGGCAGCAACATCAATGGGAAAAACTATAGCTACTATGAGTTTAGAGGCTCAATGCACGCCATTGTTAATTATAAATTAACTTATACTCAGAGCCCATTCACGGCATGCAAAACACTATATTCTTCTCTCTTAACTCGTGCATACTTGCTGTATCACGTGGTTTAAAACCGCGCTTTTTCAAATGCGATCGTCCATGGTGGTTCATGAAAATCATGATATCTCTGTTGTGAGCAGACTATGAAACGTTTAATATAAGATTGCAAGGCGCATTTACTGCATTATTCACGTAACTTAAAGGTTCCATATCTCCGGTGTTCCTCAACCGATTTCAATAAAATATTTCAGATTAATCTAATTTCTAAATTAAGATTTTTAACTTATTGATCGCACGTGTATATCGTTAACGGAAAGAGTTATCGATAATTTAAATCAAACTTTTACTGACGAGCTTATGTTCTACATCTGGAGTCTCAAGCTTCTAAAGTCTCTGAAATCGACGCGTTTATACATATAGACGGATATACGACCATAGCTGTATCGACTCGGCTGATGCTGATCAAGAATATTAATAAGTAATTTTGCACAAAAAGGGGTACAATGGCCGTTTAACCCATTTTTAATGGAAAAAATCAGTTAAATAGGCCTAAGTGCAAAGTAACACACTGTGATACACAGGAGATTATTGACGTGTACTAGTTACACTTGAATAATGGATCTAAAAACTAACGATAATTGTTTTTACTTTAAGATAAAAAAGGGAAAACAATTAGAAAATTATTTTTTATCATTTAAAAATATTATACATTTTGAGGTAGTAAATAAGAGTTACATTTTTATTTATTCGTATGAATTAAAAAAAAAGTTTTCTCATTGAAAAAAACAATCAAAAACAGTTTGGGTGGGTTTTGGAATACTTCTATCGAAGATAGAAGATTTAATGAATTTTGTGCATGCTATTGGTTCTATAAATCGTAATGACTTTAATCTTAAGTCTAAAAGCTAGATTCGCAAAATTTGATGGCTGGTGAGTTAACCATGCAAATTTCGGGACAACCGCTGCCGCCAACGGACCTAAACTCTTTGCCACCTGTTGGATTACATTATACTATTATACACTTTAGATTTTTTTTTTAAGTTTTTCTTAAATCCCATATTCCTTGGCAGTGATCCCTGATTAAAACATAAGTAGAGTATTTCATGCTTATTACGAGGTAAAATATTTGCTACATCGTCGAGGTAATAAAATTTAGATGTCAAACGAAGACTGCTTAAGAGCTGCCGTAGCATCGACAACGAGGGTTTAATGCTGATGGGCATATTATTCACAGAATCCCAAACAACAATGCGAAATATAGTATATGGCTTTTTTTCTGGTGCCGCTTTCAAATCATGTGAACCAGCGCGGAAATACGTGACACACATTTGAGACATGTTCCACTCCTTATGCTCTAGATTTGATGACAAGGGAAGAAGATCTTAGAGTCAATTTAAATCAAAGTTAAACAAGCTGAATCAATACAGGTAACAAAAAGCAGCTTTGTCTTTTGAATGGCGGTTTCACAAAATATATGTTGAAGCTTTATTGCCCACAAAGAGGTGCAAGCGTGGGGAATGGGGTATGCGATGGTTAACGCGGTAAAAATGGGCTGAAAACTGGGACCCACCCGCGCCGAGAGAGACTGCCGTTTAACATAATTTACTTTAATTTTTAACACAATGCCGAGCTGAGGAGCTGCCAAGTGTCAGCCGCCCGTATATCGCCTCTACCCTTCTTACCAACTATTTGCGTCGCTACTACCTCTTTCCTTTGGGCAAAAAAAAAATACAATAGTCATTTTGTTATGTTCTGCTTGACGGTACAGGGCAGAGTGCTAGTGCAGGTTCTGTGCCTGATTGCTACCATGGCCATTATGTTACGTTGTTTGCCCTTTTATGTCAGAGCCTAACCTATAATTTCACTAAATGTTCAAATGTTCAACGTTTGGCGAGCAGCGGAGCCCCACCGTTAGCGGCCAGAGAGCAACAAATTTGTTGAAAGCTACACAAAATTGGAAACAAATTTTTGATCTTCTGTTGTTTTGCCTCGTTCCGACGTCGATGGTCAAGTGCGGAAACAAAATATTATAAGCGATGCCCAAATTACACCATCAATAAGCAATTTGGCTGGCACAGCATCTCATATTATATCAGAACATAACATACATCAAGCTCTTGATATATTTTTTTTTTTTTTTTTGAGGCGTAAGTCAGGATTAACAACCAGCACAAATACTATCATACGTCCCTTCGCATGCGACTCATGTTGTCATCGTTTGAAGCACGACGTACAATAGCCGTACACTTTTTTAATCGAACACATACAGTGGCTCACAGCTTATTTTTCTTGTACAGACATAGTAACACAATACCAATTGGCAATAACTTGCAAACTATTAAAGATATTAAAAAATGGAAATGCCATTTTGTATGAATATGTATAGTAATTTTCGATCACAGCTTATTTTTCGACAGATAATTTTAACATTAACAAATGTTGCAGTCGGACGCAACTGACTGCGGAATATTCTGATACTAGTGTTTAAACGGGTGACGAGAAATCAGCTTGACAAGGAAAAGATATAGCGATTTCCGAAGGCGGGCGGTATGAGTGAGCTTGACATCCAAATTTTGATTCAAATCTGTGGTGGATGTCACAAGCTATATTTCCACCAAGTTGGTGACTAATTCAAAAGTTGTGGAAGAAACGGGCAAAATCATTTTAAAAAGGCGGGGCTGGGGGCGGCAGTAGTGGGCGTGGTATCGAAACTTTAAATTGAGATTTTTTGGGGAAGTAACCAGCTATCCAGTTTAAACAAATTTGTTAACACAAGCTGTTTAAATGTGGGACATTTGTTTTTACCGATTTGCGCATCGAGATCTATCGCCTTGTTATCGATTTAAAAGACCCCAGTTAGAGTAGCTCCACAATTTTATCACATTACACAAAACCAATATACTCACATTCCTCTTTATTTAAAAAAAGCTTTAAGTCAGTTTTGCATTGAGTCAACCAATTACTATTTCTGGCGTCGTTTTTGTCATTGCTCCATGATCAGAGATCTATGGATCAAAGGTTCATTGTTTGTATGTACATATGCGAGTGTGTAGACATGTATACAGGAAATGTATGAACTTGTTATTGTTTTTGAATAATTTTTAGTCACGATGTGTCAACCTCCTAACCTAACCTCTTCATAAAATGTTCACTGTTCAATTATGTTATGTTATATTTTTTGAAGAACAATTTTGATACAAACTTCATCCAGTATGGTATAGATAGTTATCATTAGATATATCCAGCTCTTTTGTTTTGTTTTCGAGATCAATGCGTTCATATTTGCTGGCGGACAGACATGGCTATATTGTCTCGGCCTCTGATGCTGATCAAAAGGTGCATTCTTCTGTCTGTTGCATTCATTTGCAGTAAACAATTATTTCCGTTTCCTTCAGTCCATCACCTATTGTCTTATTTCGAAAGGAACTGAACTGGTTTGAGACTTTTATTTATATTTATATTTATATACTTAAGCTGCTTACTTTCTTCATTGCGGTGACACTGTAACCAGTTGCGAATGCAAGAAAAAAAAAAACACTTTCTTTAAGCTAGCGTTTTAATTGCTGCTGTATTGATATTTGTTATGCTGATTTTCTCATATACTACAACGAAATTCTAATTTCAATTCAAAAGCAAACGTCAAAAGTCACACGCTTCACTGAACTTTTCATGCAAACTGCTCGACACGGACTCAGATTTAACGTCGAAAGCGTCGTTTGGTATGGCTCTTGGTCAGCTAAGACTAAGGCTAAGGTGTAGCCGCATATGCACAGCATGCTACTTCCTTTTGTGCATCCTGTTCAGAGTTCCCACCGACTGAAAGACTTTCTTGCGAATTTCTCGCTGTTCCAGAAAATGTCTGTCAACTTTGGGCGAGGTGGGGTAGGGGGCAGCAGCCAGATCCCAAAGTTATATGCATTTCTAGGCAGCGTTCGGTTGCGGTTGGGTAGGGATAGCCAGTCGTGCAAACGGCCAGTCGGGAATCGGCAGTTAGGCGAGTTGACTTGAGTTGAGTTGAGTTTATAAAAATGCCCACAAATTTAAATGAACTGCAAACGGCGACGGCGCTCATCATTAAAATTCACGCTTAAATTGCCTTAAAGAACGGCATAAGGCAACTGGAACCGGGAGCAACTGCTGATGACGCTGCAGACGAGGCCCCCAGACGACCACAAAATCTAAGCCAATTTCATCGGAAACTATTTGCCAAAAGAGACAGAAAGGAAACAAAACAGCAATAAACAAGTAACAAGTGGAAGAATCTCGACTAGGAGATACCCTTAACCACAGACTGCACGCGTACAGTCATTAATAGTATGTATGTGTGCACTACCATGCTACTGCATGCCTTACAAAACTTGATTATTTTATACAAACTTTAACTTCTCTTCGCGTACGGATCGAGGCGCTCAAACATTCGGAAGGGCGTACGAACAGACAAACGGAGTGGCCAAAAAACTCGACTTCTCTTGATTAACAACAAATATATATTATACTTTATAGGGTCGGATATGGCCATCATCTGTCTGTTACATACATTTGCACAAAACCATTATACTTTTTTTTCATTTCATGGGTTCAGGGTATAAGAAAAAGGAAAACAAAATGCCAAACACATAAATCACAAAAATTCATTGAGAAAACTTTGCTAAAACAGAAAGTAAAAATAAACCAAAAAAAAACACAAAAACACAAAAAAAAATCAGCAAAAATCCAAGTTGAAACAGATTCTTTGACCGCCAGCAACAGATCATTAAAAATCTCGTCCGATAAATGAATATTAAAATCCGAAAAAGAAGAAAAATATTTTAGAATAAAACCAAAATATTAATAAACCAAAAAAAAAGGAACAAAATGAGACAAAGTGCGGCCCAGGCAAAAGAAAGAAGGTGCCAGTAAAACTTTGAAATTATGTTCTTATTTTATTGCTTTGCATGCTGTGCAGGTTGCTTCTGGAGCAACCGAAACGATGCAAAGCCTCGTAAAAATGTTTTACTTTAACTTCGCATACACGATCCTCATATCGCGATCTCAGTTCTCTAAGCCGATGATTGGGCTTACTTTGCTATGCCCGCCCGATAGAGTGACGGTAGCTTTTATACAATGCAAAAAAACAAATTCTACATCAACTACAAATGCACAGGCTAACAAAAAAATATACAAAGAAAAAACAAGGAAGAAAAAAGAACAGAGACTAAGACAGATAAATAACACGCACATGCAATATTACATATTACTAAATCCTCGTTTCTCTCTCTCTCTCTTTCTTTGTGGCAGGTTTGGTTTCAGAACAAGCGGTCTAAGGAGCGTCGTATGAAGCAAATAAGTAGCATGGGTCGACCGCCGTTTTTTGGTGGTGCACGTAAAATGCGCGGCTTCCCCATGAATCTCTCGCCGGGCGGGCTAGACGATGGACCCGGCTTTCCCTACTTTGCTGCAGATGCTAAATTCGAGTTCGGATACGGTGGGCCCTTTCATCCGCATGACGGCCCCTTCTTTCCCGGTCATCCCATAGGACCAATGCCCTTTAATGCGCCAGGTAATATACTATGTACGAATCAAATTGCAATTTTCCAAACTCTTAACACAACTACTCTTATCTGACCTCCTAAAGTCAGATCGTATTTTAAAGCCCAAAATGAGATTCGAAGCTTACTAGAACCCTTACCTGGCTTTAAAAACAAACTAATTTCTTAACAAGTTTTACTTTCAATTTTTAGAAATACATTATCAGTTCGATCATGTACGATCTTAATCTCGCGTGTGTGGCAAAAGACAGTTCCTGCAGTGGTTTGCTCTATGGAAGTCACTTTGTTCTTAATGCTAACCTTTGAACTTGCAATTTGTTTCAAATAATATAAATAAAATAAATCAAATAATATAATAATAAACAAAATAATATATAGTATGGTGTTATATGTTTGAGAAGTAAAGGTGATAATGATGTCTAATGATGAAATCATGGCAAATATTTACATCATATGTATGAACTTTCCGCCCTCAATTAACCTGTAAATCAAATGTTTTAAATCAAATACCAACAAAATATGTTTTTATAAAAAGAAAACAATTAAATAAAAGCCAGCATATAATACTATAATACATACGTATCGAGTCAATATAAATAGGAAAAAAAACGTTACTAAAACCGAAATAAAATATTCAATAATAAACTTAAGGTTTGTTCGTTTATAACTTAACTACGGATATTTTATCAGTTTTAAACAGCTCTAACGCGGTGCAAACAAGATTAAGATAAAGCTTTTCAACAGACAATTTGTAATTTATAATGGAACTTGATAAGTGGATGTAATGCTGCAAGTTCAAAAGAGTTGCAGAAGTTGCATGCAACATTTAAGAGTGCATCACAGCGATCTACAAGCGGGTTTTGTAGATGCTTTTGTTGCGCTCTGTCCGTTATTGTGCATATCGAGCATTGCTTTATTGGCTTTTCTGCAGACGCCGGAATGCCTTGTTTCTATAACTGCAATGAGAATAATTATTTAAAAGGATATAAGATGTGCTTTAAGATAACAAATGAAAGATGAAAAACAAATCAAAGTTACATTTATTTACATGCGAATCTCATTTTGGCGTTTTAGCTATTTGAATTTCATATTTCACTATTTACCTCAAACTATTTCACATTTTTCATGTCTTCTCTGTCTTTTTATATATGTTTCTGCGTATCTGTGTTTATGTGGGCTCTTGACAGGTGGACCAATGGATCACAGCGGCCCTATACCGATGGTGAATGAGTTTTGCCTGACGCCCGAGTCAACGTTTCTGAGTCAGGCGGGCGCTCCGCCAATGCAGCTGCAATCGGCAGTTGGACCACCACCGCCGCCTCCACAAAATGCCGCTGAGCATTTGCTGCAACAGGCGGCCACGCAGCAGCAGGCGGCGCAAAATGCGCAACAAGCAAGCCAAACGCAGCAGCAACAACAAAATGGCCCGCGTACTGCATCGCCCGAGTTCATGAGCTCTGCAAACTTCAGCGAACCACAGAATATGCAAAATGAAGGTCTTGTTTGGTAATATACAAAACAGTTGGCAACGCACCTTCTGTTTCTTAAGACCTATACGCAGCGGCATAAGCAAAACCAACAACAGTATGGGGAGGAGTAGCAGCAGCAGCAAAAACAACAACTAAACAGTAGCAGGGACAAAGCTTCGTCTTCACCGTCGCAGTTGTCGTCGTGAACATCGTTATTGCTGCCGCCGCCCACTGCGCGCACACTAGTGTCATCTTGCTTTGACACACAGCGAGTCGCACATACACTTTGCGTTGAATGCGAGTGAGAGAGCTGTCGTGCTGTTGCGCGCTAGCTCGCTCACAATATAGTTGAGGCAAAATTTGATGTGTGGTTGGCCCTTCCTCACAGTCCCGCCGCTTACCCCTTCAGCACACAAAATGCGCTGCCATCTGCCCCAAAAAAAAAAAAACAAAAAAATACAGCTGCTTGGTTTGTTTTCGTTATTTTATTATTGTTCTGTTCTTTTTATATCTGCGCCAAAAAATTTGTAATTTTTTTTATACGTACTTATAGTATATTTTGCAAAAAAAAATATACAAATTTTCTATGTACAATAAAACGGGCGCTGCGCATAAAAAAAAACAGAAGAATAACAAAATTTACATATATGTATATATATATATATAAAAATTTTTTTTTTTGTATTTTTTAAATCAAACTCAAATATTAATACTAAATAGTAAAAAAAAAATCAATTTCAAAATCTAAACGTCTTTTATGAAAAAAAAACTATTAATATGTATGCGAAAAAAAAACAACAACAGTAACTAAACTAAACGCAAATGTGTAGCTGGAAATGGCAAAACGAATTTTATATATATTAATAATATTTTTTTTGTAAAGTAGCACTTGTTTACAGTTTAATATCAATTTCATTGTTTAATTATTAATTTAAAACAAATTTTTATAACGTACAATAAAATAAACAAAATATTTTTTAATCGTTGTCTAACAACAATTAAACGTAAATAAACATGTACTCGGATAGTTATTTTTACCAACTAAGTAAATATAAATTTTTTTTTTTTTTTTGTGTTATAAGTGACCATTTACTTGAGTGCTTATTAAAATAAAATTTAAAAGTATATATGCATATGTATATACGTAAATATATACTCATAAATAATTTGTGTGTATATCCATATATGTATATGTGCATGTATATATATGTAAATACTTTATATATAAATAATAATAAAAAAAAGTATATGCGGATAATATATATAAAAAGCTAAACATTGCATATTTTTTTGTGGTCCTAGCAAGTAAGTAAAATAATTTATTATAAACAAATCTATGAATGAACAACAAAAATCAAAACAAAACAAATTATTTACAACTGCTATTTAAATGTAATATCAAAATGTAAAACTAACAACAAAAGTGAAAAAAATGCATAAAAATAAATATTAAAAAATAAATTATAAAAAAAAAACATATATATATATATATATAAAATTTATATAGATACGCACACATATAAATGATGATACCAGCTAACAATTTGAGTTTTCTTTTCAAATTATTATGAAGAAGCCACAGGAACTGAAGCTGGATCTGCGGCATAAAACATAAAACTAATACACTTATTATTATTATAATTATTTTTATTAATGTAAAAAGTATTTAGTGTTAGCTTAATGCGTAAGTTTATTAATTGATGGAAAAAACAACAAAGGTAGCATCAAACAATCGCGAAAAAAAGTAAATTGGATTATATGTCTCTCGCAAAATCTTATAATACATGATAATAAAAAACAAAGCCGATCAATTAAAAAAAAACACAAATTGTTAAAAACAAGAGGGCAAAAACTAAAACAACAAACGATAGTCGGAAAATCTTGATGGATAGAAATATTCAAATAAAAAACCATATATTAAATTTCGTTCGCATTTTTGTTTTACCAAAGCATGATTATTGTGCTTACTTTAAAATGCTGCAAGATAAAAAAAAAAATTGGCCAGCGGGATTTCTAGGTATTTAAAAAACAATTCACTTTTTTACGTTGAAAATCTATTAGTTTATAGCTTAAGGTCGCGTTTCAACTGAAGTCGCATCCACGTTGTGCAACTATTTTAAGCGATTACAGGCCAACGAACAAGAAAAGAACACACTCCGTGATTAATTCGAAATTCCAAACTTTAAGCTTCTTTGTCTTCAGTCAGCACAGTCAAGCGCTCCACAACCAAACGAAACATAGTAATATGTCGCCGAATTAAACCATACGGAGCTATTATACTTTTAACTAACTAAAAACTGATTTCATTTTTAGTTTTTTGGGACTTACGAAAAAAATTGTAAATTGCCGGAAACTATGTTTACACACATTATTGTGTTTTATTTTAAGTATCTTAATTTTAAACATAGAACCAAATTGCTATTATTAATATTTTAGTACAACATGGATATTTAGGAATTTATAAAATACCGCGCAATCCAAGGAGAGTATTCTAAAAACAAGAAATGTTTGAGAACACGTTTAATGCATAGTGCACTAGCAAAAACATCGAGAAAAAATCAAATTGGTTCCATCATTCATGCTTGTACTCACCACATCAGTATGTTTTTCATACCACTATTGATGGGTATGTAACAGGCAGAAGGAAGCTTCTCCGACCCCATAAATTATATATATTCTTGATCAGTGTCAACAGCCGAGTCGATTTAGCCATGTCCGTCTGTCTGTCCGTATGTATGAACGCGTCGATCTGACAGACTGTAAGAGCTAGAGACTCCAGATTTGGAACATAAGCTCGCCTACTCACTAGGCAGGACAAGTTTGTTTTCGATTTCCGATTTACACATGCGATTACAAAAAAATCTTAAATTTGGCAAATTTCAAGATGGTGCTTAAAACATTAGATAACATAATGACAATCTGTGAAATTTTTTTTGAAACACCGGAGATATGGAACATTGAAGTAAAGTAAAGAATTCTGTGTATGCGTACTCACTCACACACACATACTTGCAAGTACTGACTGTACGCGTTAAGTATGGGGTTCAGGGTCGGGATTTCTCGACTTTACCTTCTTACTTGTTTATAAATGTAATGTTTATCTTTGCGTGCAAATAAATATGTGTAATAGTTTCAGTACATACATAACATAATTGTTTCAAGAAAAGGCAGTCATTAATGATATGATTACTGTTCATCCATGGCATTTTTATACCCTGAACCCATTAAAAATGGAGAAAAAGGGTATAATGGTTTTGTGCAAAAGTATGTAACAGGCAGAAGGAAGCATCTCCGACCCCATAAAGTATATATATTCTTGATCAGCATCAACAGTCGAGTCGATATAGCCATGTCCGTCTGTCCGTCCGTCAATCTGTCTGTCCGTATGTATGAACGCGTCGATCTCAGAGACTATAAGAGCTAGAGACTCCAGATTTGAAACCTAAGCTCACCTAATCCCTAGGCAGTACAAGTTTGTTTTCGATTTTCGATAACTCTTCCCGTTTCCGATATACACATGGGATCGATAACAACAAAATCTTGAATTTGGAAAACTTTGAGATGCCATTTGAATTATAAAACAAAATAATGACAATCTGTGAAATTTTTATTAAAATCGGATAATAAACACCGGAGATATGGGACATTGAAGCTGTGTATGCAGTATGCAGTATATGCGTACATACACACACACACATTCTTGCAAGCACTGACTGTACGCGTAAAGAATAGGGATCAGGGTATCGTCTAGTCGGGAGTTCTCGACTAGAGCCTTCTTACTTGTTTTTTAATGGTTTTTTTTTCATACAAATATTTAATGAAATTTTTGTTTTCGATTTTGTGATTATTTTTTGCAATTCAATTTTAATTTTTGAGAACATTTATTCCATTAAACGACACGTTTTATATTATTTTTTAAGATTATTTTTGAACGATTTCAGCCCACTATACTTTTTGATTTCTTTCTGTGTTTTTACCTAAGCGATAAACATTTTTAGAGTAAGTACTCTGATGTCGAAATAAAAGAGTTTACTGGCTATGTGCAATGTAGTGTAATGCTGTCCGTTCGTTCGTATGAACGATTTATTTATAGAAACCCTTAAATGTAGAGATTTGAAAACTTGAAAATATCATTGTTTAGAATGTTTACATTCAGGTGCTGCGCCCTGTTATGGGCTTGAAAATCGATAACTGAAACACAACCATCTCGAAACAGTTAGAAAGTATCGTTAAAAGATTGCAACAGACGTCCCACTCAAAAAACATTACAAAAAAATGCCACGCCCACCCCTTGTCTGGACTCCTCGTATTGTTCGAAAACGGAAACGCGTTTACCTTTCACAGTTAACAGTTAAAAAAGAGACCTCAGATTTTGATCCAGCGACTCAAAAAAGTGAGGTGATGTTAATAAGCCATATATCCTTTTGTGATCGATAGACTTATAGAAAATCAAACAGAATTTTTTCAATCATTAAAATAATGTTCTCTTCGTCGCCATGGATGTTTCTGCAAGGTTTGGAAAAAATTTCTATGCGACCCTATGGTGGCCATCCTTGAATAGGTACCCACAACCCAAATATTAATATTTTTCAAAAAAGTATTGTTTCTCTTAAGAATCTTTTAATGTTTGTGTGTTTACAGAATTTGATAAGATATGAGAATGTACTTGCTACGCACTGAAAACAAATATATTTTTTCAGTGTCAAATGGGACAGCGAAATATGCAATAAGACAATAACAAAAGTAACAGGTGTTTGAAATCGCATACCCCAATTCATTAGGTCTATCGAGTCGATATCTCAAAAACGACTGTTTCGATTAAATTCCCTTTGACGATTAACGGACTTTACAGCAAAAAAGGTTACCAATTTAAACCATCTCAGTACTGACCTAATCAAATGTCAAAAATTAAAAAAACTAATTTAAATATGAAACCGATGTGATTACCAAGATTCCCTTCTAACTTACCATATTTTTTATTAGCAACTTTTTGGTCAACCGATGACTTAGGAATTAGAATTTTAGGATTGCGATATCGCAAAATACATTTTCAAAACATCATTACATAAAATTACGCAAATATTTCACATAGTTCTTGACGAATATTGTTTACATATTTTACATGTATTTATATGCTTTAAACCGTTAGACCATCCCCAACCCAGTGTCTCCTCGAGGAGGTTCGACTTTTTGGTGTTGGTTATTATGCTCCCTCTGAGTCATGTGGTCATAGTGTAAAACTGCGTTTAAATTAGGTCTGTAGGTCTGTCTTTGTCGTCAGTTACCAAAAAGACCGTGTCGTCCACTCACACTCTTGACATTCGAGGTGTTAGGCATCTCGGCAGTGAATATGGTGTATACAGGACGGATTTCAGAAAGTTTTCTCGTTGGATTTCGGCCCTTATTTCGGACCAATTTATTTTGCTTCAGATGAGGAAGGTCCTGCGGTATATATAGGATTAAAAAATGCTATACAACAATGCCGGTAGTATAGATTTAACTTCCTAACTCTTTAAAATGCTTCTTTGACGTAAAAAAAAATATTTCAGTTAATTTTTGAAAGCTCTGCTAAGAATTTTTTAAAAGTTAATTTTTCTGCGAGAGTCTGCTAGAAGTATAGCAAAGGATTCCGCATTCTGGTGCTCAATGATTTCATCTAAGTCATCTCCAATGGTAAATTCGTAAATTTTCGAAGTCAGTGTTTCATATGAGCAACCTGTTCTTATTCGATTTGGAACTGCCTGGATCATTTACCAGAAATTGTACAACACAGTGATCTGAGTAAACCCTACTGTAAACAAAAACTCAAAGTTCTTGACCCCACTCCTGATGACTGCCGCTTAGCCTCGAAATGATAGATGGATTGAAAGGACTTGAATGAAAACTGATTTTCCGATGCAAAAAGTATGTCGACGTTTGATTTAAAAAAAACTGCTTGACTTCGGGTCTGGAAAGTCAAGCTCAGGAGTGCAGTTGCATTACGGCAACAAGCTGGTTTTACAGTTACTCCAAGTGGCCATCCGATTTTAGTCTCGGTAACTCTGTTCTAACGAGTCATCGACGTCCTTTATAATTGGACAACTTTTTTCAAGAAGCTTCATCAACACGGTTTACATGTCCCATTTAGCGTAATAGTTGTAATTTTATATGCTTGGCTAACAGCCAATAAACTAATTTTTCCGCAACTTACAACGTGTCCTCGGTCCACGTAGTTGTGTTTAGAAAAGGTATCAAAGCAATGAATGCATCGATAGAATCGATGGTACCAGCGATGATGATAGCCTTAAAAGGCATATTAATCCCTTCAGAAATATTCCACTCCAACCTCCACCCACCGCCTCATACGCTTTTTTTTGTATCCTTGCTTTTGCTCCGTGAATCAGGACTGTGGTGATAAGCGAATTGTATAGCGCTGTTTTTGTGTTTGTATTGCAATATAAAAGCTGTAATCATTTATTGAAACAGATTGTACAAAACCTGTAGACTCGACAAGATGGCGTTTGCCTTAAACCAAACATTGGTAACAAAAGGTTTGAAGGTTTTGATATTCAACGGCAACACGCATTTAAACGTACTTCGCAATTATTCTAAAAGTCTACGAATCTTCTAAACACAATTAACTTATTAGGGAGCCGAACAAGTTATTAACAAAAGTGCTCCTATCGGACCGTAGTCGGTAGGAATGTTGCTACATTCACCTTACCAAGTATCTGCATTCAGCTTTAAACAATTTAGTAAAAACGCATCAGTGATAGCTTATCAGCTATTTTAAGCCTATAAAGCATTTTTCCGTTGGGTAGATTGAAACTACGTATTGAACAATTGTTATTATAACCCAAGGGCAAAGCCAAAACTAAAGTAGCAGCTATTAGGAAGTGTGTACGTTATGCTCATGTTACTTCCCACATTCTCCTCAAACATAAGCCCAACAATAGGCCTCCTAGCAAACGGACGCAAGCACACACACACATGCTAAAGTTAATATGCGTGGCTAATATCAGAGCAACATTATTAATGTTGTGGACATGCACATGCGTGTCTGTTGTTGCGCTTAGACCACACAGCCCAGACTGAACCCTCAAACCGTAAGTGGTTCCACACATGACACGCTCGATTGTGGTGCCCGTGTGCGTGGGGATTGAGGGAAGAGGATAGTGATGGTGTAGTGCCTTTATTCGGCACATGTGCGCGCATTCACACCTACGACTAGCCTCAAGAAAGAGCAATGTACGGTAGTGCGTTTGTGAAGTGGGGTGTGGAAGTGTGAACGGTTGGGTAAAAGGGGGCACAATCTATGCGTTCTATGAACAATATGCGGCTGGATGTTTGGATAGCCGTTGCATGTGGCCTGGACGCTGCAGCAATGTAGCATTTAATACATAGCAACTCACTGTTTTTGTTGTTGTTGCTGCTTCTGTTTTTGCTGCTTCTGCTGTGCAACATCTCTTCAGCCATGATGACGTAAAATTACATTTTCAGTCTGTTCAACACCAGGCAAGTACTGGCTGTGTACAAATCTACAGAGATGGTTATTAACTCACAAAATTTTAAAGACGTTTGCCGATAGTTAAATACGATCCAAACAAATGTATTTATGTTTTATATGTCTATTTCTTTCTTTCCATGATGCTTATTTTCTCGTAGTTTAGAAATAACAGCCTTAATTTTAAAACGCATCTTTCTTAAATGATCTATTGTTGACGCAAACACTATTCAAATTTTATACGCTACGAGATGTCTTATAAGAGAAATAAAGTCAAAGCTTAATTTATGGTTAAAGGCAATACAACCAGGAGTACTGGCAAGCGGTGCACCTCAAATTTGCGCACACACCTATACATACACGCAATAAATGCATATGGTTGTCTAAAATGCTCATTAAACTTCTATTACCGCGTTGGTTCATGGGTGCAGAGCCAAATAACAACAAAACATACTTTACTTAATCTGTTCAGAAATGAATCCAGAAAAGCACAAGGACTTCTCTTAACTGACGTGTGATATTTAGTATAGAACAAGCCAGCACATATAAATACTGCAAAAGGGATGGATGTTGTGTTTATGACAAATACTCATTCGAAAGGCAACAGGGCGGACAGGTTGACAGTTGGTTTAGTTGGTAGATAGTATTTAAAACATTCATAATACTGCAATGCCCAGCTCTGCAATATTTTCGGATTCTTCAATCGCCAAAAATAGATATATAACATTTAATGGTTTTTATCCTAAGCTCCAGACAAGGGCATGACTCTGACCACCATTCGAATCAAGCTACCCTAGGTGTTTGGTCACCTCAAAACTATGCTCTCATCATCACTCATAGGCTGTGTCATGATGAAGTTCGCAAAATCAGCAGCAGCAGAAATCCCGACTAGACCATAACCTGAACCCTATACTTTACGCGTAAATGCAGTACTTGCAAGTATGTGTGCGTGTGTATAGCGCATACTGCAAATTGCTTACTCAACTTCAACGTTCCATATCTCCGGTGTTGCTTAACCGATTTCAATAAAAATTTTACAGATTGTCATTATTGTCAAAGTTTTCCGAATTCACGGTTTTGTTGTTATCGACCCCAGTTGTGTATATCGGTAACGGGAAGAGCTCTCGAAAATCTAAAACAAACTTGTACTGCCTAGGGATAAGGCCAGCTTAAGATTCAAATCTGGAGTCTCTAGCTCTTATAGTATCTGAGAGCGACGCGTTCATACATGCGGACAGACAGACGGACATGGCTATATCGACTCGGCTGTTGGTGCTGATCAAGAATTTATATATATGGGGTGGGAGATGCTTCTTTCTGCCGGTTACTCACAAAAGTTTCATTTTTACCTCCAGAAATTTCATTTTACCCCATTTGCCGCTATAGAGGGATTTCAAAATTGTCCACTATTCCGAAAATTTTTGAAAAACTGATCACTTCCCATCTGCAGCATCTTTACAAATCCATTGTTTCATCGTATCAACACGGATTTATGAAAAAAAGATCCACTACTACAAACTTTTTGAAATTTACTTTGTACTTAGAGGTTTCCAGAATAAAATGCAAACTGACGTTGTTTACCAATTAATGCCGTTAATCACTCTCTCTTGATCCATAAATTACACCTCTTGGGCTTTCCAAACAACCTTATTCTTTTGATCAAAGATAACTTAACTTTAAGGAAACAAAGGGTATATTTCAAGGGTCTGGTTTCCGAGTCGGTTCAGGTTACCTCTTGTTTGCCTCAAGGAGTCACCTTGGACCTCTACTATTTACTTTTTTCGTGGAGGGATTTCTTCAGATAGAAACAACTCAGGGGTGTTCATGTTCGCCGATGATGTAAAGCTTTGTTTCTCGGCAAAATCTTCTCAGTCAGCTCAACAATTACAATCAGATCTTAATAATTTTCAAACTTGGTGTAATATAAATTTGCTATATCTTAATTGTAGTATGTAATATTCAATTCTTCAACACTTATATCGATGATCTGGTGGTAGACTTAGGAATCCTCTTGATTCAAAACTTTAATTTGATAAGCACATCACCTCCATTGCTACCCGAGCAACTGGTGTCCTGGGATTCAACAAGCGCTGGTCGAAGGAATTCGACGATCCCTATAGAACAAAAACACTTTATATTTCTCTTGTACGCCCGATTCTAGAACATGGATCTTTTATTCGGTACCCCAAATACATAATTCATCAGGACAGATTAGAATCGGTGCAAATACAATTTCTCCTTTTCGCTCTCAGGGGTCTTCCCTGGGATACTAACATTACCTTCTTACAGTAGTAGACTCCTACTAATAAATTTTCATTAATGGTGAAATTCATTCTTGTGAACTAGTTAGTTAAGTTTTGCAGTTCCGATTAGACATACTAGAAATTTCCTACCTATTTCCCTTCAAACTTGTAATAATAATTACGCTAACCCTTTCCGGATCTTATGCTCAATCTATAATGAGCTCTCCAACTTATTTCATGGTGCCACTTCTAGTGTCTCTCTTAAAATAATGGTTTTGTACCATTTGTCTGTTTGTTCGCGTTCATTGTAGTCGTACGTTAAGCGATGTGCCCCTCAGTCGGTTGGACGGGAGGTAGTTTGAGTAATGCTTGCGTCCGCGCGCTAACAAGCCGGTGCTTGATATCGTTGGGCCACTTAAATGTACTGTCTCGTTTAGTACATCTACGCCCAATATAGTATTAAAGCTGCATCAAACAAAGAATTTCTTGCAAAGTATATGAAAATGCGACTTTTATTTATTTTAGTCGTACAGGTTTAAATAAAATAAAACTGCTGTTTTGTATGTGTTTGTGAATATCTCTATTATCGTTGGTTTTTGGTCCGTAACAAGCGAACTTGAGCTTGAGAGCTAAAATTTTACTCTTTTCATGACTTCATATGCCGCAGAGATTAAATAAAGTTCTTATTTTGCCTCACACTTGATGCTTTGAACGTGATATGCAATCTATACCCCATAAAGTAGATAAATTCTTAATAAGCATCAATAGCCGAGTCGATATAGCCATGTATGTCTGCCCGTCCATCTTTATGTATGAACTCGTCGATTTTAGAGACTATGAGAGCTAGAGACTCCAGATTCGGAACATAGGCTCGCCTGAGTGTGCTCAGCGTTATTGCTGCATCCGCGACAGAATAGACAGTCGGTAGATGCAGACTTTCTTTTTTCGGTAGAGATAGTGGCGGAAGTTGCCATTTCCGGACAGAACCTGTGTTAGGTAGTAATCCACCTCACCATGCTTCCTTATGATCCACGGCTCCACGATCGTAATAAAACGCACAGTTCAGTTGAGTGTACTGATTCTCTTTTCTTGGGAAACAGATTCCTCTTCCCTTTAAGAAAGGTGCCGTCTGCTGGCAGTCGGGACGCCAACATCGGCCTTTATCCTACTGAGCGTAGTTACGCTCCCTGCCGCCCTGCTAGGTCAATTTATTTCGCCACAGGTTTTGACATTACCGTAGTGTCCCCGACTCTCACTGAGATGATCATTTTCTAGGTCAGGACTACCACTTGTGTCTTCTTAAGCGCCAGTGATAGCCCATGTTCCGCCATCCAGGTACCGACAGCCGTCATCACTTGGTTGAGCTTGTGCTGTGCCCGTTGAAGGTCTTGCGCTGCTACCAGTGCAGCAACGTTATCCGAAAACCCAACCAAGCACGTCTTTTATGTCATTTCGAGTCTTAGCAGGCCATCGTTGATTGCGTTTCAAAGATCCGAATCAGGATAGATTCTCCTCCTTCTCTGGTCTTACAGAGGAGTCCGCGATCCGCAAGATCGATCATTCGTCGATCATTCGGAACAGACACGCCGGGACCACGAAGCTATGCTCCAGACCCTCTATCATATCTGTCCACCTCGCCGAGTTCAACGCATTACTTCCATCGAAAGTCACTAGAAGTACCACTCGACGCGGTCCTTGCGGTAAATGCACTGGTAGAAAGAGCCGAGGACCCTTACCGCTTCTCCGTGAACAGGCCCGTCCGAAGGCCGAACCGCCATGATGGAAGACCAGCGGCGTTACGAATTGCTGCCGTGAACCTTGATCTAATCAGCTTCTCTATCACCTTGCCCGCTGTGAGCGGCAGACGTTGAAAATCCGTATCGCCATTTCCTTTGGTGATCGACACCAACCTTGTGATTTTCGAGCACGAGAAGAAAACCCATCAAATTGGTATACATGCGAAGGAGAAGTCCTGGGATCTGGTGGTATACTAACTTAAGAGCCTCACTCGGTTTCCCATCCGAACGAAGTGTCGTCTTGTCCTTCAAAGTAAGAACCTTTTGTTCCACTTCTACCGAGGTAAACAAAGGAATTATTTTCATCTGGCTCCATTCCCTTTGCGGCGGTTTCGGGTGCTATGGAAACAGCGCGGCAATTATTCCCTTTATCATAACGGCTTGTGTGATATAAACAGATATCAGGGCCGCCAGTTATCGAGTAACAAATTTTGTAGCCCAGTCCCCAGGGATCTCTTTCTATATCTTTCAACAGCTCCCTCCATCAGCAGGCCTTTCTCTGATAAATAGTCGCAATTTCTTTATTGATGCCTTATGTTCCGCCGACCTTTCATTCGCTTTGACTCGGTTTTATACACGTTGTGCGGCACTACGAAGCCTGTGGCACATCATGCGCAAATCCGCTATATCCGTAATTCACCAGTTATATGGTCTTTTCTCGTGCCGCAGCTGTCCTCATGACTGCAAAGTCAATATTCTGACCGGCCTCCTCCATCATCGCAGCAATCTTCACTAGTGTTCCCTATCGAAAGACTCGGTCCGTATTCTCGCAATGTTTCATCTGATGGATGTTCTTTTTGCCACCCACTGCTGGAACTACCGTTGCTTACATAAAACACGATAACAGCTTTTCACAGATTAGACTGAATTCAGCTTTGGATCCGGAAAAGGGTTCTGTTTGGATTCGACATTACATTTTAAGGCAATTCACTCATTCATTACTTTTGGTAAGAAAAATTAAAAACAAGTGAAAAGTTGCAGTCGGACGCAATGGATAGATTATGCCTAAAAAGAGGAAGATAAGGGGATTTCCCGTTTTAAAAGGTGGGCATGACATTTAAATTTTTGATGCAGCTCCTTGGGGGATGTCACTCTAGCTCAAAACTGTAAAAGATTTGGGGATTTCCGATTTTTAAAAGCGGGTGGTATGGGTGGGCGTGTGTTCCAAATTTGTGATGCAGATCTTTGGGGGATGTCACGATGAAATAAGGTGACTCTATGTTAAAAGCTTTGGAAGATAGAAGTATTTCCTATTTCAGACTTCGGTTGGTTTGTGTGCGGAATATAAGGGCGTGGCCCAGAAATATATTTATTTTTTTGATTTTAAGACATCGATTTTTATAGATTACCCAGCCCCCCAGTGGGCGTAGCACCCCAATCTTAATACTAACCCGCCCATAGATATAAATATTTGCAAAGTTTCAAGTCTCTAGCTTAACGGGTGTCGAAAAAAGTTGCGTTCATACAGACTGACATACGGATAGACGCCATGACGTACATTGCACAAAATTAAAATAGTCTTTGAAAAAAATAATTTAACAAAAATATATTTGTGTCCTTTCATCTCGAATATTTTAAGACTCGCACACAAGATTACTTGTCACTTTTAAGACAGCATTAATAAGGTCACAATTCAAGTAAGGCTAGTTCCTAAGCTAGTTAAGACAAGTTTATAGGTTAACCCTCTGTTCTGACTAACATGTCTGGAGTATGTTAATAAAAATATCATTATATTACTGAAGTTGCCACACTAACTAAATCATGTTTTGAAATTTTTCCAAGTATAGTGCTGTTGGAAAAGTAGTAAAAGAGTAGAAAGTAATACTGACACCACTAATGCATTCTTGCTGAAAAACAATATGTTTACCAAATATACTTTTCAAATCATTTAATACGATAACTTCGTATTACTATTATTTTAATCATTAGGGAGTAAATAGGACAATTTTTTATTTTGATTGGTCGTAAAATGCACAGTAAATAAAAGGTCGAAATCATAAGACAACCTATTTTTTTGTTTGAATGTTTTGGGCTAGCTGAATCCAAACACGAAGTCTGTTTCATTTGATTAGGTCAAGTTTTCGATATAACCACTGTCCATATTGGTTTTTTAATGCAAAGTCAAAGTCATGATCTGATTAAGTAAAACAGATCTCAAATTTGTGTTCAGTGATCCCAAAAACATATGGTAAACATAGTCTGACCCCCAGATAAGAAATTTGGAATTATATTTATGTTTAGAAAAGCAAGAAATTGAAATATTGGTCAGCCGATGCATGGAGGGATATTTTATGAAAATATGCGATTGGTATGAGTGGTGAAAATAACTTGTGAAAATGGGGCTTATGTAAAGCATTAGGGGAAATTGCAAACCTTATAAAAAAATACTGACTAGATAAAATTTTTAAAGATGAAGTTGATGTTTGTTTTTTGGGTTGTCTAAAAAACTAAACAAGTGACATTGACAGAAACAAGAATGAGTTGCCGAGCAGTTTTTGTGGCACGTAACAACGGAAGCTGACTGCAGGCGCTTGCGTGGCAATGGCACGAGGGTCATACGTCGGCGCTCGAAAATGTGCTTGTATATGACAAGCTCAATATATGGACAAACCAAATGAGAACAAGTAAGAAGGCTTTAGTCGAGAAATCCCGACTAGACGATACCCTGAACCCTTTTCTGAACGTGTACAGTCAGAGCTCGCAAGTATGTATGTGAGTGTCTACGCGCATACTGCATACTCAACTTCAATGTTGCATATCTCCGGTGTTTCTTATTGGTTTCGATTTTAATAAAAATTTCACAGATTTGAATTATTTTTTTATAATTCAAATGCCATCTCAAAGTTTTCCAAATTCAAGACTTTGTTGTTTTCGATCCCATGTGTATATCGGAAACGGGAAGAGTTATCGAAAATCGAAAAAAAAAAACTTGTACTGCCTAGGGATTAGGCGAGCTTAAGTTTTAAATCTGGAGTCTCTAGCTCTTACAGTCTCTGAGATCAATAGCCAATAGTGCAGGCATGACCGTACGGGTAATGTTAAAGGATCTTGTAGTCGAGCTTTCTCTTTGTTGGGAAAATAATTGATGATCTTCACTCAAAATCTGCACCATTGAAACGTTTTCAAATGTTTTTAAATCTCTTCAAGCCGTCGTCGCTTTGCCTGCGAACAAGACAGCTCTCTCATGGAGTTTTATGTTTATATGGTTGTGATGCACCTCTGGTTCTTACCAAAATGGTACACCCTTCGGTGTACCGCGAGAAGTCGTAACAAATTTGGATTATTTCTAAAAATGTCTGCTAGATTTTGTTCGCAATAAATAAGCTGTTCTTTCAAAAGAATCGGAATCCAGTGTGTTTGAAACATGAAGCACTCTCACCCCACTTTCAAAAAATTCCTAAGTCGGGGAGTGCCACTAGAAGTAGCAAGTTGAGCTCTAAAAATATATGTTTATTAAATACATTTAATACAAAAATTACCAATCAAAATTATAAGCTCAACGATTTATTTAAAATAAGGATTTTAATTTTGAAGACAATTTACTTAAAGGTTAACAAAAAATGCGGTAGGTACCAGTAGTCACGGCACTATTTGCATAACGTTATTATTTTGTTATTTTTTGTCCGATTAATGTCTGGTACCTAGAACCTTTGAGCTTCATCCAAACTTGCTTGTTGTCCTCGTTATGCAATAACGTAGTCATAATGTAAACAGCTTGTTAAAATCCGATTTACTTTGTCAAAAGCACACTTTGAGGCTTTGAGCAATTTGCGCATGTTAAAATGATGAGAAAGCAATAAAAAGCAGCATTAGTCAGCGACGCAATTCGAATTCTCCAGACAAGACTCTCTCACAATCGGTAAAATATCAACTGCATCAAACAGCGTAGTGAAATCGACATACAACTCTTGTTTTCAAAATGCGTAGCCATAATTTGTTTAAGAAACAATAGATATTGCGGATTTAAATAAAGTCGTAATACAGTATCGCATTATTGCACATTTACATACAAACAAGAATCTTACGGGTGATGTCAAGGGTTCAAGGTATCTTTATATAGAGCTTTCTTGACTCGAGTCTTATTTCTTTCATACGTAAAAAAGATCTTGAAATATGTTACCAATAAATTAAAAACTAAATTATTCGAACGGATGCCTATCTATAATGCAGCATAACTAAAAAATTCTCATGGATAAGTATTACTGAGGTAAATTTAAAAAAATTTCCAAAAAACATAAAAAATAAAAATATTGTGAACTTTATTTTTAACCGCCGTCCATTCTAGCTTATGTGCTTATCAATTTTTAAGTTATCGCTTACAACGGTGCTCAAGATCTATTGAAAAGATTTTCGTTATTTCGTGATGCAAAATACTAGTACTTGGAAATAAAAAAAAATATATTATTGAGTCTAAGTTCGGTTTATATGTACCCATCAATTTTACAAGGTGTAAGCGACAAAATTTTCTTCATAGTTTACTTGTATATTTTTATGCTTTAGTGCCATGAGCACATTAAATTTAAATTAAGTTTGGATACACAAAACTTAGGCACAAGTACCCAACAGCATCTTCTTTCTACAAACATGTATCTGTCAGTGTTTGCCTCTCCTACTTTAAACCCAGCCAAATTTCGTGATGCAGCTTCTGCTTTAGCTTCAGATCTGACTGCTTATGCTCCTGTGTAATTTTGTGGGAGTGGGCAATGGCGACACAGGGTTATCCGTATGACGTTGCCAGCTCTTCAAGGACTGCCTGGTGTTGGGCCTGTGTTGTTGCGAACTTGGGGTGGAAAATGTAAAAATTCAGTTATGAATTCATTTCGGATTGAGGTAACATGATTACCGCTAAGATAATGCTCTTCCGCTTCAACATCGTCAATATATTTCGCTTGAGCTGTGTATATTTACGTGCGCACCCCTTTCACCTCTTTCTCTGCCATTAACGACTCTTATGTGGGGGTGGTAAAGCGTTTTGAAATGAGGTGCCATTGCTTAAATAAACGAACGACCTGTTGAATTTGCAGACGACGAGGTAAAGACCGATATGAAACTGGAGCTATGATGGAGATGTTACTGGAGTCGATGACCGTTAAATGGAGCACAGCACCAGACTATGTGGGTGTTAAGTGGGACAACGGCGACTAAGCGCACATTTACAAAATGGCTATGAACAACATGGCATATACATACGTGTCAAAAATACAGGTTGCATGTTACAATCATACACATCGAAGCACATTCGCGAAAGTATCGTTTGTTATATTGCGATATTAATGCAGAATTTTTAAAAAACGTATACTGCAAGGATTTTAATAAAACGTAATAATTCCGAAAATAGTATTGATTTTATCTGAGCAACTGAGCATTTTTGTGTTTGCGCAAAATTATTGTGTGTGGACAAGTAAATTTATATTTTGTTGCGAAGGATATTCTGAAAACGCAAATAATAACAAGTATGAAGGCTCTAGTCGAGAAACCCCGACTAGACGATACCCTGATCCCTATACTTAACGCGTACAGTCAGTGCTTGCAAGTATGTGTGTGTGTCTACGCGCATACTGCATACACAACTTCAATGTCCCATATCTCCGGTGTTTCTTAACCGATTTTAATAAAAATTTTACAGATTTTCATTATTTTGTTTGATAAATCAAAAAGCATCTCAAAGTTTTTCAAATTCAAGATTTTGTTGTTATCGATCCCATGTGTATATCGGAAACGGAGAGAGTTATTGAAAATCGGAAAGAAACTTGTACTGCCTAGAGATTAAGCGAACTTAAGTTCGAAATCTGAAGTCTCTAGCTCTCATAGTCTCTGAGATCGGTTGGCTCATACATACAGACGGACAGACGGACGGAAAGACGGACATGGCTATATCGACTCGACTGTTGATGCTGATCAAGAATATATACACTTTATGGGGTCGGAGATGCTTCCTTCTGGCTGTTACATACTTTTGCACAAAACCATTATACCCTTTTTCCCATTTGCAATGGGATCAGGGTATAAAAAAAGAAAGGCAAGAATGAAACATTTTGAGGTTTTCATTGTGTGCTGTTTATGATTCTTTACCGAAGATAAAGTGCATGCAACATGGACCAAGATATTTGTAATGTTTCAAGACTGTAGGTTTGGACATGTCGATTAAATGCGCGTTCTTTGATACAAACAGACGGACGGGCGGACAGGATGACGTACATTGCACAAGACAAATATGTTCTATACCATATGTACACGTATATGCCATATTTTTCATAGCCATTTTGTAAAGCGCCATTAAACGGTCATCGAAGCTAGCTTCATATCTGACCCTAGCTCGTCGTCAGCAAATTTTACAGACCGTTCGGTTATTTAAGCGATGGCACCTCATTTCAGAGCGCTTTACCACCCCCACATAAGAGTCGTTAATGGCAGAGAAAGAGGTGAAAGGGGTGCGCACGTAAATATACACAGCTCAAGCGAAATATATTGACGATGTTGAAGCGGAAGAACATTATCTTAGCGGTAATCATGTTACCTCAATCCGAAATGAATTCATAACTGAATTTTCACATTTTCCACCCCAAGTTCGCAACAACACAGGCCCAACACCAGGCAGTCCTTGAAGAGCTGGCAACGTCATACGGATAACCCTGTGTCGCCATTGCCCACTCCCACAAAATTACACAGGAGCATAAGCAGTCAGATCTGAAGCTAAAGCAGAAGCTGCATCACGAAATTTGGCTGGGTTTAAAGTAGGAGAGGCAAACACTGACAGATACATGTTTATAGAGAGTAGATGCTGTTGGGTTCTTGTGCCTAAGTTTTGTATATCCAAACTTAATTTAAATTTAAAGTGTTAATGGCACTTAAGCATAAAAATATACAAGCAAATTTTGTCGCTTATACTTTGTTAAACTGAGGGGTTAAATATAAACCGAACTTATATTCAATAATATATTTTTATTAAATTACCTAGTACTAGTTTTTGGCTGAACTTGTTTGGTCAAATGATATGTATTTGCGGATTTTATGTAAGAAAATTTTTCCAATAAAAATAAAATTCACAATTTTGATTTTTCAACGTTATTCTAATTTGGCACATGTGGCTTTGTACTTTTATTGTGCCCGACTGCAACGAGTTAACTTGTTTCTCTTTGCCCCATTTATATGTACACGTATGTTCAAATATTTATTTATTTAGTTGGTAATAAGCGAAGCTGTGAAGACCAAATATTGTTTAGTTGGATTTAAATGCAATAAAGCGTAAGCACAAATTAAAACGTACGCAGTCGTTGTTTAAAAAAAAAACTATGTTAGCTTATGTGTATAAATTAAATGCCGGAAATGTCACTGTTTATACTCTGATCCCATTAAAAATGGGAAAAAAGGGTATAAGGGATTTGTGCAAAAGTATGTAATAGGCAGAAGGAAGCGTCTCCGACACCATAAAGTGTATATATTCTTGATCAGCATCAACAGTCGAGTTGATACAGCCATGTCCGTCTGTCCCTCCGTCCGTCCGTCCGTATATATGAGCCAACCGATCTCAGAGACTATAAGAGCTAGAGACTCCAGATTTTGAACTTAAGCTCGCCTAATCCCTAGGCAGTACAAGTTTGTTTTCGATTTTCGATAACTCTTCCTGTTTCCGATATACACATGGGATCGAAAACAACAAAATCTTGAATTTGGAAAATTTTGAAACGGCATTTAAAACATGAAATAAACAAGACGTTGGGACATTGAAATTTACTATGCAGTATGCAGCATGCGCGTTCACACACACACATACTTGCAAGCACTGACTGTACGCATAAAGTATAGGGATCAGGGTATCGTCTAGTCGGGATTTCTCGACTAGAGCCTTCTTACTTGTTTTTTGTAGCAGTATTTATTTTCAACGAACATCCCAGATTAAGCTAGTCGACCGCAATGCGCTGCGGCTGTGTTGTTAGCAAAATACCCGCAAGTATAGATGGTAGTTATCTAGCTCTAAGCTTTTTCTTAAGAGCTTCTTGTAGAAATAGCTCTAAAGTAATGCGGCGCGGAGTCATTTTTAGATCGGGTTTTAAAATGTTCTCCTCTCGGCGGTGAGTGAAGTTAACTGATAAAAAATGTATCAACGCTAGCATCAAAAAAATGTTAAAATACTATTTAAATTATTAAAATAATTTAATATTGTTGCCACAAAATAGCTTTCATTTACGAATAATTTTAAAACAGACGGAACAAACAAGCGCCTGTTTCAAACTATGCGGCGGGACCTAAAAGCTAAGATGAGATGTTTTGGCAAAAGTGAAATATAATTGTTTAATTACATATAATATAAATAAAAATTTTTTTACAAATTTAACCAATGAACATTACAGCCAAATGCACAAAGTCGTAAAACATGTTCGTAACAACCCTATAAATTCTTTCATTCAAAGAATATTGAGACGCACAACACTTGTATTACACCCCAATATACTTTTATTTTAACAGTATATTAAATAATCAAAATTGGTTTGTTATTGATGCATGTGAATTTCGGAAACCTAAACTCTTTTCGATAAGTTGAGCAAACTAGTTTTGCTTTGTGTTTTGTGGTATAGAGTTGCTTATTGCAGTATCTAAAATCAATGAGTGCATACATACGGACGGAACGACATACGGACATAGCTATATCGACTCAACTGTTGATTCTTCTCAACAATATATACTTTATGTGGTCGGATATGCTACCATCTATCTGTTACGTACTTTTGTGTATGAAAATTATAATTAGCACTAGGCCTTGGAAAAATGTATTGCAAACATAAGATATGAGAAGCAAATAAGTCACGAGGGAGTGCTTTAGAAATTGAAGTTTCACTAAATTAAGATTTGTTTTATTTTCATTGTGAATCCGAATTAAAAAAAATATCTATTTGATGACAGTTTTTTTGTCACAGTCCATAATAAAAGTTCACGCTTGTCATCGAGTAGCAATAAAAACTACCAAAATAGATTATATTTCTAATTTCAAATTAAATTTTTCTAAGTATTAATTTCATTATTACTATACTACGTTTACTATACTACGTTTTTTCACATTTTACACGATTCTTATTCCCTTAATAGTAAATTGGTTTTGTGCAAAAGTATGTATGATATAAAAATGAATTAAATTATATCTAATAATAATAGTATAATTTGCCGGCAGTTTTAAATCTCCAATTAATATTCAAGAAATTAATCAGTTACATGTTTGAATATATTCAATTCTAAAGGCAATTCTTCCCTACATATGCAAATAACTGCTTTTTGCTATTAATAGTATTATAACAATATAATATTTAAACCCTGATCCCATTAAAAATGGAAAAAAAGGGTATAATGAATTTGTGCAAAAGTATGTAACAGGCAGAAGGAAGCATCTCCGACCCTACAAAGTATATATATATTCTTGTATATTCTGTATGTATGAGCCAACCGATCTCAGAGACTATAAGAGCTAGAGACTCCAGATTTGGAACTTAAGCTCGCCTAATCCCTAGGCAGTACAAGTTTCTTTCCGATTTTCGATAACTCTTCCCGTTTCCGATATACACATGGAATCGATAACAATAAAATGTTGAATTTGGAAAACTTTGAGATGCCATTTGAATTATAAAACAAAATAATGACAAACATTTTTATTGAAATCGGATAATAAACACCGGAGATATGGGACATTGAAGTTGTGTATGCAGTATGTGCGTAGACACACACACACACATACTTGCAAGCACTGACTGCACGCGTAAAGTATAGGGATCAGTGTATCGTCTAGTCGGGATATCTCGACTAGAGCCTTCTTACTTGTTTAAAATAAAACTCCTGGCACTTGTTCTTCTTCGACTGAGTCTCTTCAATTTTTACGGAGCTTTTATCCATGCTGCCTCTTATTATGAACTTCTATATACACTTTATTGTGAAACTGCCAAATACATTCGTCGCAACTCATAAGTATGAAAAACGATCGTTTCTCTGAAAATGATACTGCCCCGTTGCTTCGCAATTTGTTTTATGTATGCGTGAGAATGCATTTCAAAATATACATATATATATTTTTCTAAGTACTTGCTACAAGTATTTCTTAATTAGATTGAGCTTCAAATAAATAAGGCTGATATGTCCGTTTAAGTATTTTGGATTTATTTTAGGATTAATTTGATTTTTGATGTTTGATATTAGACCAGTGGTCGGCGAACCGTGGTAAATTACCCCAAAAGGGGTAAAAGTGAAATTTCTGGGGGTAACGGACATGATTCTGAAAAGGTGTTTCAGCATTTTGTATTCGGGGGAGCTTTTTTTTTTTTTTGTCATCACCGGATTAAAGTGAACATATTCGTGAAAAATTTCTCATTGTAAATTCCGGTGACCAGAAATTTGGGGTAATGGTTCAAAAAGTTCGCCGGGCACTGTATTATACCATACATAGTACCTTATTTGAGGCCACAAAAATGTAGTCAACCAAATTTAAACTTTTTTGTTCTGTTTAAGGTACTCTTGCTGATTAATTTAATTAATTTCTTATTTAATAGTGCAGAATTAATTAATACTATACTATAAAAATTAGCTCTGTTCGTGGGAGCATTTATTATTTAATTTATATTCTAATAAAAGACTGTTTTAGTAATGAACATTATTAAATAATAATTTCAAAATATTATAATAATTGGGTATATGCAATATTAATCACATTTGACTTTTTTCATCATAAATTTGATAAGATCAAAACAATAATAACATGGTCAACTTATATAGTACAACTATTAAATATATTAATGATATCGTTTGTGATTTTAATCCCACCAGCCAGTGTCACGTAGTGGTGTTGATAACGTTGGCATATAACTTAACTAGACCTGAAGAGCGCCATTTACAGCTTGTTGGCCAGGTTTTCCCGGCTATCCCAACTGTGCCGGTGGTGTGCGGCCACCTTTTTTTAGCTTTGTGCTCGAAGTTCTCGTCTATGAGGAGAGATAATGTAGTTATATGGCTTGCTAGCTCGTCAGCCTTGGTATTACCCTTTATGACCTTATGACCGGACACCCAGATGAACTAGTCTGCCGTCTATTGTAAAGAATCGCGGCAGCTTGTTACCGATATCGAGTTAGAAGAGATAAATAGCTGACATTGGAAAGTACTACGGGATGTTTAACTATATTAATAAAATTTGATTTTTATTTAGATTATAGTTTTTCAGAAATCGTCTGATAAATTTACTGATCCCCATTTAAGTAATTGGTTGGATTTTGAGAGCTAAGTTCGAATTTAAAGCAGACAATTCAAGTACCCTAGAACATACATGTACGGTCATGCCTGCATTGCTACCCAAGCTCAATCGACCATATCTCCAGTGTAGCTCAACTGATTTCAATAAAAATTTTACAGATTTTCATAAGTTCGTCTATAGTTTCAAAGTCATGTCAAAGTTTTTTCGATAATTTGAATGTTACTGCTGATTAAGAATGCATATAATTTATAATATCAGAGATGCTTCTTTCAGTCTGTTACATACTTTTGCACAAAAAAAATATACCCTTTTTACCCATTTTCAATTTTCAGGAGAAAAAATAATAAACAAAGATTAAAACAGGTTTTGAAGGGGACGAACATTTATTATTATTTAAATGTGCAAACAATCTCTGTTTAATAAACAATTTTCCTCAAATGACATGTTTAAACACCTTTAGACTAGAATATCTCCGAAACGTATACAACAATTTTTTTTTGTTCTTACTTTTTTGTACTTACTCGTGATTAGATGGCCAAAATTCTTGGTAAACTTAAATGTCCCAAATAAAAATGACGTTGCAAAGTGTAAGCTCAAATTTTTGTGTGCGCATGGCCTGCAGTGACTGAATATAAATTTAAATCAGATTTGAATGGAATGGGCGGCAGGGGTATGAAGTTTATTTGGGGACGTTATAGATATCTCAGATTATAGAACTATGGTAGCTAGAATTGGGCTTGCCATTAAAAAAATTGTATGCAGAACCTAAGTTGTGTTTACAATCATTTTAAAAATCAGTTCTGGCAATACTTGGCGTATGCGTAATCACGAAAAATACCCAAAACATCAACAAACCAAGGATGCGCGCTGCAAAATCTAATTAAATAAGCTTAAAGATTTTGAAAAAAATACCGTAATAGATAGAACAGATAGAGCTATAAAATAAAGATGCATTTGCTTTGCATTTTCTATCTCACTCGATTTTCTCTCTCTCTGTCGGCTTTTTTGTCACAGAAAACTGAAACCAGGCAACATGGAAAAACTTTTTAATCCATGTTCGGAAAAATTTTCACACAAATATTTACACAACTCTTCGCTCTAACGATTTGCGCAAATAGACACACTCTCATGCACCCAACCAAACACTAAATACACTCAAGCTCATATGGACGCTCTCAATTTTATATGCCGATAAGCACAGCCACACACACAGTTGCAGTGAGACAGACGTTTTTATGTTTGTAAAGGTTTTTAATGCTTTACACATATACATTTTTGCTTCCCGTTTCCTTTTTGCGTACAGTCAACCTTTTTTTCTGCTCTCTTGTTTGTCTGTCTGTAGGTGAGTGAGTGTGTGTGTGTGTGTGTGTGTGTGTATGTGTATCTGTGTATGCGTATGCGTATGCAAGGAGCAAATGGCAAAACAAATAATAAAGCTCAGCACAAATAAACAAATGAAAAATTGTAATAAAAATTTATGATATATTTAGATATAAAAAACCGCCGGCAAAGGGACATACCGCTCGGCAGTGAAGACAAAGAGCAGCAGCATGTGGTGGGTGGTAGATATCGTGGTTTGTCTGATGGGTTAACGAAGCATCAGCGCTTTGTAAATCTGTTGTTGATTTTCATTTTTGCTGTTTGTCTGCTAAACACAAAACAAACACAAAGCGCCAAATCAGCAACCAAAGCTGGCGCAACATTTCAGGACCCAAAGAAGGAAAAGCGACGCTTAGATAGGGAATCAAGTTTTTATAACTATACAAATTATTTTGTATACCCTTGCCCAAGAAATGGGTATAATGGTTTTCTGCATATGTATGTTACGGACAGGAGGAAATAGCTTAGACCCCATAAAGTATACACATTCATGATCACAAACAGTAGCCAGTCCAGTAAAATACAAGAATGTATGGCTGAATTCTGTTTTATCTTCTAAAGGAATGTCAGTTTTCCTAACATTATGTTTCTCAGTGCGAGCCAGGAATTAATTTTAGACACACAATTTCTTGGTAAAAATATCTTCACCTTCTTTGTAAGAAAAGAAATAATAAAACAAGTAAGAAGGCTCTAGTCAAGAAATCCTGACTAGACGATACCCTGATCCCTATACTTTACGCGTACAGTCAGTGCTTGCAAGTATGTGTGTGTGTGTCTACGCTCATACTGCATACACAACTTCAATGTCCCATATCTCCGGTGTTTCTTAACCGATTTAAAAAAAAATTCACAGATTTTCATTATTCTGTTTTATAATTTAAATGGCATCTCAAAGTTTTCCAAATTCAAGATTTTGTTGTTATCGATCCCATGTGTATATCGGAAACGGGAAGAGTAATCGAAAATCGAAAACAAACTTTCACTGCCTAAGAATTAGGCGAGCTTAATTTCAAATCTGTCTCTAGCTCTTGTAGTCTCTGAGATTGACGCGTTCATACATACTGACGGACAGACGGACAGACAGACAGACAGACGGACATGGCTATATCGACTCGACTGTTGACGCTGATCAAGAATATATACACTTTATGGGGTCGGAGATGCTTCCTTCTGCCTGTTACATAATTTTGCACAAAACCATTATACCCTTTTTCCCATTTTTAATGGGTATAAAAATGGATACCTTTACATAAAACACTGTTTGCCATTCAAAAATCTTTGCATTACAATGTGAATGTAAAACTGAAATGCCATATAAGGAAATATATTTATCCCTTCTGCATTACCAGTTATCACTTCATAATTAATACTTACAGTCCAAAAATTGATTTTCCTTCAAATTCTCATATTCAATACATTGAAAAATGTCACTGTATATGGTTTGCAGAAAATGACTTATGTTGCAATTTGCTTCACCTCTCTTGTAATGAAGACGATTTTTTTTGACACCCTTAAAACTAGACAAGGAAAAAACATCATCTCTAATGGACTGGTCAGAAAACGTGGTACGATTTGTAGGCTATGCGCTTTGGGGTTAGCTAAGCAAAAACAATCGATAACTTAAAATCTATAAATAATTTTTTTCACAAAAAAGGCAAAAAAGGTGAAGTCGCCCAAAAATCTGCATCAAAACTAGTAGGCCGAGGCCACCACTGCTCACAGATCTCAACCATTTAAAATTAAAAATGTTTAAATTTGATTTGTGAGTTTTTCAGCTGGAGGTATCCAATATGATTGAAAGATAAAAAAGATTAAATCTTCAACAGCTTAAGCATCTCGTATCAAAATTTAAATTTTAATAGCTGATAGCCTATTAAGAATATGCTCTTATATTATACTTGACAACGTCTGTTTGTCGTGGATGGACGATCCATCTCCACCTGAATAAGCGTGTCGGTCTGCAATACTCTAAAAAATGTAACCGAAAACGATTGATTAGTTTAGTCCAGAATTTAGACGCACGTCTACAATACCTTTAAGAGTTTTGAGACGCACTTCCCAGGAATTATGCCCTGGCAACAAGGCGGCACAATCAAAGCAGAGAAAAAACACAGACCAACTGCTGATGACTCGGTATGCACTAAGTCGATAGTCACACTGGAATAAGGTGGGCAGTTGTTTCAGTCCTCCAAATCTTCTGGTCTGGATGGCACAAACACACAAAAGCCATTATCGTTCGCAAGTTTCAAAACATGAATTCGATAGGCGCGTAGGAGAGGAAACGAGGAAGCTTAGAATGTTGGGGTCACTTTTGACAGCAAATTGAATTCGAATCAAACTGCTGCAAATCACTATATACTAGAGTAGGCCGTGTTTGTAGTGGAGGATCTAGAAGAACAATCTGGTACTTTGAAGATTTAAGTCTTTGTTTTTATTCACTATAAAAATTTGCATTTCTTGTGCGTAAAAGGGTTATGGATATATTACAGTAAGGGTGACATTTTTCGAAACCTGTGCATAATATTATATTAAGTGAAATTTATGTTAAGAGACCGTAATTTAAATAGCATAAAGAAATACAATGGATTTAAGTACTGTTATCATTAAATGTTTCATGGTTCTGGTAATTTAGATATCATAAGTCCTTCATCCTTTGCAATATATTGGATATGGATTTATTGGCCGCAATTCCCGGACAAGATCAAACCAAAAAATGCGTTCTGCACATCGCTGGATCTCTGTAGAATACCTTTGAGGATGATGAGGGGAACCACATCTGCACCGAGCGCCAAGCACACCGTCAAAGTTTTGAACCATCACTCGTCTGCTAGAACAGTGCTTTTGAACTAACACAACGGGAGGAGGACTTCTAAAGACTAGTATGTCAGAGGACTTAGCCCCGGTGTCCACATGGATTAGGGTTATCGCCAGTCATAGCTTTGTGCTGCAGTAATGATGTCAACGATGTCTGGATGGAGCGGGCATTGTCGGCGAGTGTTGACGATTGGCGGGTCAAGGCCACGTGAGAGGAGAAACTGGTGCCTGGTGAAACTGGCAAAGTTGCTCGCTTATAACTTCTCGTCTAGTGGTCGTTGTGCTAGACCTTGCACTTGCTTTCGCTGCGGCAGGATTGCTCTGTGTGCGGATGTGCGATGCAGTTGAAGCTGTACTTATTGATCAGCCCTGCTCGGAGGCACTTTTTACCCGTGAGCAGTAGAAATCTTTGACACTTTCGCCATGCATGGATCCGCGGTACATTCTACACAAAGATGAGTCGATTCCGTTTGGTGGTTGTTCTGGCATTTAATAAGCTGAAAAAAGAAATCTGGAAATTAAAGAAACAATGTAAGGAAAAACCTCTCTAAGCGGACAATTTATCAAAAATAAAAGTTAATGAAGCCGAAAACGCTCGACGGTCGCTGTCCGTATCACTGTATGTACTGTATTTTTAGGATGGTCGTTAGATATTAACAGATAACACGGTGGTTAATTGGACAGCATAGGATGTTTGTTCTTTATAGGAAGGAGTGCCAATTATGTCATGAACCTTTATATGCGGATTGGTATCAACTTTGTGACGGGTCGACGGTGAGGTAGTGCCTCATGCAGTGCGACCGAAGAGGAGAATCGTCATTTACGTTAGGAATAGTTATTGGCAATGTATCACATTGTTCTAGCGGTAAAAAAAATCCGGAAGTCGTTTTGGAATATAGTGTTTTCCATTACAAATCTATCGGTTTTATGGTGGTTTATAAAAGTCCATCCCATCTGATGTCAACATTTATTGAGGATATATTTCAGCAGTATTTGTTTATAAATAATGATTGTATAATTTAAGGTGATATTAATTTGTGTTTGAGTCAATTCGACTTATGTAAACAAAAAACAGTGTCTAATATTTATTTAATCGATCATTTAACCTACCAGACGTTATGCCTCAGTAGAAAACCTTTAAGCCGAGTTTGTCGATTTCGGAAACCCGATTTTGAAAAACCGACTCGGCTTTTTATCCACACCGGCTTCTTAGCCACACAGGTCAAATAAACCTGCGAGGTTTACCAGAGAGTTGAGAATTCTGATGCCCCAGTAGAAAACCTTTAAGCCGAGTTTGTCGATTTCGAAAACCCGGTTTTGAAAAACCGACTCGGCATTTTATCCACACAGGCTTTTTAGCCACACAGGTCAAACAAACCTGCGAGGTTTACCAGAGAGTTGAGAATTCTTAAAAATCGAAAATCGAACTGTACAAGAGTTTCAGAATATCTAGCTCTTCTTTAGCTTGTTCTGACTACTTGATTGCTTGATCCAGTTTTTCAGTCCTCAAAAAAAAACATATTCTTTGATGAAATAAAAGCTAACTCAAACGACTTACAGCCCTTGTAGTCAACAAGTCATCTTGCCTTACCCCTATCAGCTTTTAACTGCATTTTTGTATAGGAAAATATCAGTTTACTACTTTGTTGAAACTATAAGAGCTAGAGACTGTAGATTTAAAAATTAGCTCGCCTTATCTCTGGGCAGCAAGAGTTTGTTTTCGATTTTCGATTACTCTTCCTGTTTCTTATAAACACATGAGAGCGATAACAAAAAAATCTTGAATTTGAAACATTTTGAGATGGCGTTTGAAACATTAGGCAAAATAATAAAAATCTGTTAAATTTTTGTTGTAATCGATCGGATATCGGCTAGGCTGTTGATGCTGATCACGAATATATATATTTAATGGGGACAGAGAAGCTTCATTCTGCCTGTTACATACTTTTGCACAAAATCATTATACCCTTTTTACCATTTTTAATAGGTATAATAAACAAAAGACAACTTTATCTACTAATATTAAAAATATATTAGGCTTAGGATTTACATAAAAGCCGCAAAAATAGTCCGAGTATTTTATTATACCCTGAACCCATTGAAACATTAAGCAAGATAATGATAATCTGTGAAATTTTGATTGAAATCGGTTGAGAAACACCGGAGATATGAAACATTGAATTTGAGTATGCAGTATGCGCGTACACTCACATAAACACATACTTGCAAGCACTGACTGTACGCTTAAATAATAGAGTTCAGGGTATCGTCTAGTCGGGATTTCTCGACTAGAGCCTTCTTACTTGTTTTCTTAAGAATCATCTCAAAAAACTACGAAAGTGTACTTCTTTGTTATGTTAAGAAAGAAAATAAAACCACATACTAGATTTTGACAAGCCTTAGCCCCCAATTTCGTGGTAAAAATTGGGGCAAACGTTTAACTTCTTTCAAGCAAATTTCTGCAGGAGGTAAAATGTCTATTTTCCCTAAACTTCTCTTGTTTAAATCATATTTAAGCGTTTGTTTACAATTCATGGCTAAAAAATGAACCTTACTTAAAATGTTCATAAAAGCTCGCATTTGTAACATAGTTTTAGAAAATTTTTCGCCAGCTGATCCAAGACCGACTTTGGGCGTGCTCCACAAAGCTAAATCACTCCAGAGGACTTTCCTGTTTCAGTAAAACTACTTTTTGTCAAATAAATATATTCAGCACAGATAATTTTGTTTTTCAATTCTGCTTATGTAAACTATTTTTATGTCTTATTTTCTTATTCGCACTTCGCACGAAAAATTTTTTTTTTTTTAATTTGGCAAACTTCTGTGTTTAAATGAATTATTTATTTATTTGCAAAAGCGCCAACAGTGATGCAAAATAAAAATTTGCAAGAATACTGATTCAAGGCCTTGATGCGGTCTTGGGAACTGAAGGGTTAAGATTAAACTCTATGCTAAATTTATTCAATTATTAGTTAACCTAGTTTTATCACTTTATTTAAGCCTTTATTACATTAAGGTTCACCTCGTGCTTTATGCCCATCGCTGCTACGTTCGCTTTCCGCTTATACCTGCGGCAGGCCAGCGCTCTCAGCGAGGAACCTTCGCTGCTTGTCGCAGCAGCGTTCAGGCGTGAGGCCCAAGGACATGCCTTTGATAAATTCATGCCTTGAACGCCCGTGGTTGCAATTATGTTGCATGCATGGCCATAAGCCATACAGCTTCAATTTACGTCCGATTTAGAAAATGGGAAAAAGGGTATAATGGTTTTGTGCAAAAGTATGTAACAGGCAGAAGGAAGCATCTCAGACCCCATAAAGTGTATATATTCTTGATCAGCGTGAACAGTCGAGTCGATATAGCCATGTCCGTCTGTCCGTCCGTCCGTATGTATGAACGCGTCCATCTCAGAGACTATAAGAGCTAGAGACAGATTTGAAATTAAGCTCGCCTAATCCCTAGGCAGTACAAGTTTGTTTTCAATTTTCGATAACTTTTCCCGTTTCCGATATACACATAGGATCGATAACAACAAAATCTTGAATTTGGCAAACTTTGAGTTGCCATTTGAATTATAAAACAAAATAATGAAAATCTGTGAAATTTTTATTAAAATCGGTTAAGAAGCACCGGGGATATAGGACATTGAAGTTGTGTATGAAGTATGCGCATCGACACACACACATACTTGCAAGCACTGACTGTACGCGTAAAGAATAGGGATCAGGGTATCGTTTAGTCGGGAGTTCTCGACTAGAGCCTTCTTGTTTTTTCATTTCTTATTAGTACCTTAGTTCATTATCTCTCAAACCTATTAAACAAAACTTAAAAACATAAACATTAACAAAGAACAATTTAAAATACTAAAAAAACCCCTAAATTCAACTGCCAATTAAATGTATCTCCTTTTTACCTCCTTTTTATACCCTGATCTCATTTAAAATGGGAAGCAAGGGTATAATGGTTTTGTGCAAAAGTATATAACAGGCAGAAGGAAGCATCTCCAACCCCATAAAGTATATATATTCTTGATCAGCATCAACAGTCGAGTCGATATAGCCATGTCCGTCTGTCCCTCCGTCCGTCCGTCTGTATATATGAACGCGTCGATCTCAGCGACTATAAGAGCTAGAGACTCCAGATTTTGAACTTAATCCCTAATCCCAAGGCAGTACAAGTTTTTTTCCGCTTTTCGATAACTTATCCCGTTTCTGATATACACTTGGAATCGATAACAACACAACCTTGGATATGGAAAACTTTGAGACGGCTTGAAAACATTAGAGAAAACAATGACAATCTGTGACATTTTTATTGAAATCGGTTAAGCAACACCGGAGATATGGGACATTGAAGTTGTTTATGCATTATGCAAATATGCGCTATCGCACACACACACATACTTGTAAGCACTGACTGTACGCGTTAAGTATAGGGATCAGGGTATCGTCTAGTCGGGATTTTTCGACTACAGCCTTTTTCTTATTTTCTTATTCTTCTTCTTATTTTTGGTTTCTTTTCGTTGCGAATTATATATTAACAGTTACTTTTCTAATAAATAAAAATGCGCAGCTCTTGGTGATGCAATTTTCTGAGACGTTACATATTTTGAATAAAGAATTTACATTTAATCGGGACAGTTTTGGACAGCTTACAAATGACAGACTAGCGGTAACCTTCTGACATGAACCATTTGGCTTATAACAACTCCACCCTCGATAAATCGGCCTCTATGATTGCAGAAACGTTAGCAATTAGCAGGATAACTGTTTACAATGTTAAAATCGAGGGAAGGATGGTTGCGAAGCCCATAACTGGGCGCGGGCAATACCTCCAAGGGCAGAGCGAATTATGGTCAGAAGGACCAATGAAAGTCCAACTTTTTTTTGACCAGAACGCTTGCCAATGAGATAAAAAATGATAGTGATTGTGTTACCATATCTCACGCTTGTGCCTAAAAAGCATTTTAACGTACCGACCATTTCAAAGTTTTCCAAATTCAAGATTTTATTGTTATCGATCCCATGTGTATGTCGGAAACGGGAAGAGTAATTGAAAATCGAAAACATACTAGTACTGCCTAGGAATTAGGCGAGCTTAAGTTCAAAATCTGGAGTCTCTAGGTCTTATAGTGTCTGAGATCGACGCGTTAATACATACAGACGGACGGACGAACGGACGGACGGAGCGACAGACATTGCTTTATCGACTCGGCTGTTGATGCTGATCGAGAATATATAAACTTTTTGGGGTCGGAGATGTATCTTCTGCCTGTTACATACTTTTGCACAAAACCATTATTCCCTTGTTACCAATTTTTAATGGTTTTAGGGTATAAAAACAAAAACAAAATTCCACAACAACCAGTGTGTCCCTTATAGCTCCAAAGTGATAATATCAACCTTTTTCACTTTGTGTAAACTACGAACATAAATTACGAACGGTTACAGTTGTTCGGAATTGCCCGGATAAGATGTTCAAAAAAGTATTTAGTTGCCCTTTACAAAATTATGTTAATATTCAATTAATCAAACACGCTCAGGAAATTTAGGCAAAAATCCAGCAAACCTTATGTCGAATAAAAGTTTTAAACAAAATTAGGGTTTTTTATTCATAGAGTTAACATCGAAATCACCACACAGCACGAGGTGGGGTTTCAGTAGTATATAATATAAATAAATAATCAAAATAAAGAATAATAAATCTTATACAAGCTCGCGTGGGGATATGAGAGTTAGCCCATGTATAGATGATTAAAATATATACCAGACACTAAAACGGACATAGGAATAAAAGCAGTGAGGAAAGAGGGAAAGTGAAACAAAAGAAAGAGATGACGTAGTCTGAGATGATTCTGATTCAGGCGCAATCGTCGATAGTACCACGAATAAGAGCATTTACATTAGGGTGGTCGTTAAAAATGTAAATCTTTGTGTTGCCCCCTAAAAAGTTCGGGTTTAATTTAAAAACAAAAGTGGCATTTTTCTTTCTTTTTAAATAAATTAAAAAAGTGCCTCAGATAACCTTAGTTTTTTTTTAAATTGTAATAATGTCTTCTCTGAAAATATCTGATTAAATATGAGAGATTTAAAAATTATAAACATAGTGATGAGTTTGAACATACAGTTTGATAAAAAGTTTAAAAGATTTTCGTCATACAAGCTCATGTTTCAATTTTTCTGTATACCACAAAATAGGGTTATATTTTCTTGATGGACGGGTTTAACTTAATTAAAAATAAAATGCTAATTTTTATTTTTATAAAACAAATACTTTTGAGAGGGCGGAACACAAAAACTTTAATTTTTACGACCACCCTATCATACAAACATATGTCTGATTGTGAAATAGTCTGTGCCAAACTGGGGTATGGAGCAGAAGCATGAAAGTCTTTATTCTGAATGCTGTTAGAGTTCTGCGGTTGAATGATGGCCGCTACAGTTGCATTAAATAAGCTGAAATTCAGCAGCGGCACGCTCGATTTAAACGCTTAATGCTCTACGTGGAGCAATCTGAATCGTCCTGTGGTTGCTAATTTCACTTGAACAAGTGGCTCTGGAGCTACAAGCCCATTGTGCTTCACTAAATTCATGTGAAATTATCGTTTAATTAACCGTAACGCTAAGCTCTACATCTGAATGGCATCTAAAAGCATTAAAAATTGTGAACCAAAAAAAGAACCGACAGCATACAAAAACGGGTAAGTGACCGGCAATCATTTTACATCAAATCCAAGATACGATTCGTTTAATTTATCTTAAGCGCGTCACGTCGAAAAATTAGTAAAAAATAATGTTGTCCGAAGAAATAAATGATCACGCGATCTTCTGCAGCCCTACTTACACTTTAACATTTATTCGAACATTTTTGTTGAATTTAAAGTTATTTTCGACGAAAGAGTCATATTAACAATATGTTTTACGCAAATGCAATTGGTAAACATAACGAAAAGATTTAATAACTTTTTTTTGTTTTTTTCCGCCAATAATATCTCCGCTTCAACAGCTGGCCCAATGGAATGTTTTCTGGGTCACAGAAACGCAGATTCAACATATTGACCGTTTTGGTCCCTTACTGTAGATCACATGAAATTCTACGCACAGATTTGCTCTTTGTACACATTGTCTGGCAGTCCTCCACCTTCCAATATTTGGTGAGCAGCTCATCTTTTGAAGCAATAGATTTATTTGAATTTGTGCGTCAATGCTGCTCCCGTCAGTATCTAGCCAAAAATAGTCACTTGCCCTAAAATTTTACAAATTTGAATGCGAACACCACTCAGTGGTGTTAAAGGCAAAACATATGCGCCGACTTCGGTGTCTGGGCAGATCTTTTGTAAACCATCGTGAACTGCACATGATGGTAGATTGATAGCTAATTTTTGAACTATATAAGCTTACATTTCTACTTGCAGTCCGTGCCAATTAGTCGGCACTAAAAAAAACAAGTAAGAATCGAGAATTCCCGACTAGATTATACCCTGAACCCTATACCTTACGCGTACAGTCTCCCAATGAAATTGTGTAAAAAGGGTATAATGGTATAATTTGTGCAAAAGTATGTAACATACTAAAGGAAGCATTTCCGATCCCATAAAGTATATATATAAATATTCTTGACCAGCATCAAGAGCCGAGTCGATATAACAATGTCCGTATGACTGTCTGTAGGAACACGTCGATATCATAGACTATAAGAACCACTTCAGATTTGAAACATAACTTTTCCTAAGCCATAGGCAGATCAATTTTGTTCCAACTTATCTATACTTCTTACCGTTTCCGATAAACACATGCAATCGATTACAATAAAATCTTAAATTTGGAAAACTTGGAAGCTTGGAACTTGGTAAATGGAACTGTTAAGGCTATAGCCACTTTTGCCCAAATGTGGTACCCAGGCCGTTGGAACGACCAGTTACCATCTGTTACAACAAATGTTACGCAAATCATTGTGGGCCAAATACTAGCTGCCTGATCATCAAGAAATGCTGGCGCCGTCGCTGATGATAGGTATGGCTACAACTTCTGCTGGTGGCTATGTGCTGTGTTACCCCATGCGGTGCTTTTGATCACTAGCGCGACGGGGATTACGTCATGACGGTGTTTTTTCGTCGTCGTCTTGTGTTGAAAGTATCAATCAAATTTTCTTTCATCGAAAACAATGCCAATAAAGAGTTTTTGAGTAAAGATGTAATATAAGTTTGTGTGCCTAAGTATAGTATGGTTGTGGTTTGTAACAATCGCACTGAGTTTGAACTCGCTTATGATTATATACTATTGATAGATCCAGTGTGACCTTTCCTTTGCCCCTTTTCCCCCCGGTCGCATTCCACTGTTCGACACCAACACCAATAAGCCAATAACACACTTGTTTTTGTAACATCAACGTCAGCTGTTACTTAATAACTAAACTGAGCGAAGGTCTTTAACTCAATTATTCTCACAGTTATTTGCATACAAAGATTTAAGTGCAGTGCTTTTTTTTGCGCTCTCTATTGCCGCGCAGGTAATAGACTGAGGAAAGATTCTCTGTTAAAATTAATTCTGGGCACTCTTACGGTTTCTCCAGCGCCACGACTTGTTACTAGATTCTTATAGACCTCGACAAGCCAAGACGAAAATATTAAATAAAAACTTTTCGATATCGCGCTTAATATTCGAGACATCGATTTATAGTAGATTTTTGAAAAAAAAAAAAAATAATAAAAATAAAATAGTCAACCAACACCATCAACTGCGTTCCGTACTACTATAAATACTACCCTTACGTTCTCCACTCCCTATGTTTTTTCACTCCAAACTTTGATTTGGTGTGTTTAGGGAACTTAATGGAACTCAGCCATAAAAAGACTGTCAACGATGAATTTTTGTGCACTGAAAACATAATCCTGATGAATATGGGCTTTGAAGTGTACGGATAAAGTTTTAATTTAAGATCAAAGAGATGTTTTTAGCACGTCGCACAGTGGCCGGAATCGCGAATTTAGCATTGCAAAAATCTTAGCTTTTGAACGGAAAGAAATATTCAAAAAGATCCATAGGGACAATCAAAAAGAATAACATGATTCGAATAAAAATTTAAGCCACCATGTTATGTCATTCGGCTGCTAAAGTGCAAAGTTTAGTACACCGAACAAATTGCTTGGAAAAGTAATGCTTTTATTTTTGTCAAACTATTTGCAATTGATTCGTTATTAAAATTAATACCATTTAATTCAAAAAAAATTTTGTATTACAATTCCAAAAAACATTTTTTATTTTTAAAATCTTGTCAGTGAATACCATAAACTTAATATATCTGGTGAAGAATATCCTTGGTTAATTCATCAAGTGATCTGATGAGTCTGCGAGATAAGATACGTGGATCAGAGGAGACAACATCATGTTAAACAAGTAATAAGGCTCTAGTCGAGAAATCCCGACTAGACGATACCCTGATCCCTATACTTTACGCGTACAGTCAGTGCTTGCAAGTATGTGTGTGTATGTGTGTACGCGCATACTGCATACTGCATATACCAATTCAATGTCCCATATCTCCGGTGTTTCTTAACCGATTTCAATAAAAGTTTCACAGATTGTCATTATTTTGTTTAATGTTTTAAATGCCAGTTTTCCAAATTCAAGATTTAGTTGTTATCGATCCCATGTGTATGTCGGAAACGGGAAGAGTTATTGAAAATCGAAAACAAACTTGTACTGTCTAGGGATTGGGCGAGCTCAGTTTCTAAATCTGGAGTCTCTAGCTCTTATAGTCTCTGAGATCGACGCGTTCAAACATACAGACGGACGGAGGGACGGACAGACGGACATGGCTATATCGACTCGGCTGTTGATGCTGATCAAGAATATATGGGGTCGGAAATGCTTCCTTCTGCCTGTTACATACTTTTGCACAAAACCATTATATCCTTTTTCCCCATTTTTAATGGGATCAGGGTATAATAAGCTTATAACCCGATAAGCAAACCATAAAAGTTTTATTCGGAATAAGGTAAGTTGGACTTGTGCCCAAATTTAAAAAGCCAATTTGCTTGCACATGTATTTGTTCATGTTTGTATGGGAAAATAAAATAGTTGTTTTTACTATCTGCCGGAAGAGTTTTCCCAAAATATTCTTTTGAAAAACGAACGACTAAAAAAGTATTGTTTCGTCATCTATTGATGAAATAATATACATTTTTTATATGCTTCTTTGATTTGAATATGGCTTTAAGTGTGCAAACCCTTAACCCATGTATGGGAAAAACGATAATAGTTTTATGAATATGTTCACCTGCCTGTCCTTCCGTTGATCTTTCTGTATGAGCACGTCAATCTCGGAGACTATTAGAGATAGAAACTTGAGATTTTAAGCTTAGGAACTACAGTCTTTTATCCTTTGTTAGCTTTTTCGATTATCATGAAAATGAATACCAAAGAACCCTGAAAATTTCATAAAAGACCTTTTATTTTTGGTAAAGCAATCTTTAATCTAAGTGAGAAAAGCTATCGGCTGTAACTACAAAAATATATTTTTGTTTGGATAACGAACTAATCCTTATTAATTTTAAGACGGATTATAACTTTACTGGTTCTTTTGCTTTTTTGTGCAAAAGTATGTAACAGACAATAGGAAGCATTTTCGAACGCCTTGATCTCAGAGAATATGGGAGCTGAGAAACACCGGAGGTATGGAACATTGAAGTTAATTCAAGAATGAAGTATCCGCGAATGAAGTATGTGAACACGCACACACATATTTCCATGCACAGACTGTACGCTTTAACTGTAGGGTTCGAGGTATCTTCTAGTTATGATTTCACTATTAAAGCCTTCTTATTTGCTTTTTTTTTTTCAATTTATAATTTTTCATCTAGAATTAATTTTACCATAAATCACATATAACAACATAATTGTTAGTTATTTGGACAAAATCGGATAACTCTTAAACATTTCTGACTGCGTCCAGATTTCAGGTGAGCAAACGAGTACTTTAATTAGTAATCGACCAATAGGCATATTCTATTAATGGGACCGTCATAAAGCTACATTGTGTATAAGAGTAAGGACAACACCCCAATGGCAATAGTAGTTCATTTCTCCAGCTCCGTTGTTTTCGTCGTTTACATTGACATTTGGCTAATGCATTTAGTGCCAAATCAAATCGTCTGATAATCACTTTATAAAAACCAAATGCACTGAAATTAAAGGAAATATCCAGTGAACTCTGCATGAGGAACTACATGGGTTGCCGAAACAGGTCAACCCCAGGAAGCTACAGTCAGAGCCAAACGCACCAGATACGACAACGAATGCGGGGAAAACGACAGCGATTTCGATTTATCGCGCGCGACAATATCTTGTTGTCTCTAACCCTAAGTTTTTGGGCTTAGCTTTTAGTACATGCTGTGATTTTCAGGCTGAATTCCCGCTGGGATCTGAGAGATACGCCGCTGACATCGCTTGGTTGGAGTTGACATGGCTCGTGTTTGTTTTGCCGCAAAGGGACATGTGCAACACTCCGGGGCATTTATGTGTGTACATATGCCATTGAGTTTTCAAGTGTGTGTATTTTATGTCTCTTCGATCTCGCTACCCTAAGTTCGCCTGCAATATTTTTAAACCCTCCCCATTGCAACCCTCGTCGGCCACTATTTTGTTTGTATTTAGATTACATTACTAAGCAAATTGCGGAAAAATTAGCGGCTGATTTGGGGATCATCTAATTACATAGACAATCGCCCAAGTATCATGTTACTTGTGATCTCCCTTTTTTGCCACAGGATATGCCATATGTGGACTTCAAATTGCATCTGTATCGTTTTCGATTATACGGCGATTGCTTTAAAAATGCAATGACTTATGCTAATCTTCATTAGCGTTATAAATATAACTTTTATCATATTTTCAAGCAGTGCCAGTTACATTACTGTTTTAAAATTAATCTTCAAATGAGAAAAAAAATATAAGTAGTGGAAATTTAAAAAAATTCAATCCTTCCATAAGACCGTTGAAAAATATTCGAAATTTGTAAGGGGTTCATGTTGTTTGTTTAAAAAACGCTGTAATTTGTTCATTTGTTTGTTTTATTTACTAATAATAAGACTAAAACCATATTGTAAGTAGTAATTGTCGATTGAAACAGAAAGAGTTATCAAAAATTTTAAAAAAATTGTACTCTCCATTTTCTTTTTCTAAATCTGGATTCTCTAGCTCTCATAGTCTCTGAGATCGACGCGTTCATACATACAGACTCTTGACGCTGATTAAGAATATATGTACTTAACGGGATCAGACGTGCTTCCTTCTGTCTGTTACTTTCGCAAAATAACAAATATGCAGTTAGTGTCTGTACTTAAAAAATTTATGCAGTACTGGCCAAAACCTAAGCACCCCCTTTATATAATTTCCCTTATCAAAATTAAAAATTCACACACGGGCAATAATGTGTTTTGACCAAGTTTCATTTAAAAAATTCGTTTCACGCAAGCATATGTGGTCCTCTAACGACTGTAACATTGCTAAGAAATGTTCTAGTTATAAAAGTGAAAGCTCAAAATATCTCAGTAAACATTGTTCAATAACCGGAAGCTTTTGGAGAAGCCCATCTTTTCAATTAAATTTAATTTATATCAACAATTTATAAATGCGAAAAATGGTTTGAATTGGTCAGGAGGAATATTTTATTTACAAATGATATCGAAGCTGTTATAAATGACTTGTTGAAAATGACTTTGGGGCGTCTCTTAAACTTATTTTCACCAATATTACCAACCACGTTTTGGTACACACATTTCCTTTCAATGATTTAAGTCTGTAGCTTTAAGGGTGTCAAAGAAACGAGCATTCATATAGACGGACGTACAACATGACGGATAAAAACCAAGTTTTTAAGACTGATGGGTTTATTGTAATTTCTTCCATACGAAAAATGAATAGATGATTTTGATTCTTGATACTTGATTATTTGATACTTGTGTACTTGCTCCAATTATGACCATACTCGATTTTTTAGTTTGTAGTAGAGCACGTATAGTTTTTTTAAACTGCCAATTATTTTCATGTTTCAGCTGGAAATTTAGCAAATTAGAAAAAAAATTTCCTTGTCTACACTTACCGTGACGAGATTTCATCCTGATCTTTTGTTATTTTCTTGAGTGACTGTTACATAAGGTAATTTTCAATAGCCAAAAAAACTTAAACATTGACTTTGATTTTTATCGTATTGCATTAGATATTTAACTGGGACGAATCATATGCTCTAATAATTTCACATTTCTTTTGAATACAAGATCAACTTAGAAATTATTAAATGTCTGGAAAAAATCTTTAACGTATAAGTCGGACACAACCGACTGCGAAATACTCTGAAACCAGTGTAAAAACTGATTGTAAACAACTTCTTTGCAGAGGAGGACTAGAGAACGGCAGGGAAATGACACGACCTTCAGAAGTTGTTTGGTGCAGAATATTGTGGAAAGTGTTGAGATTTTTGATTCTAAAAACCGGCCGCCAGAGGTGGTCATCGTTAACAAGTTTTGATGCAGATCGTTGCCGTTAATTTTTTGTAACGGTTTTGTAGAGGGTGTAAGCACCTATCTTGGCATACAAGGCTAGAGGTGTTTCCGATTTCGAAATGAGCGGGGCATGTGGGCGTAAGGAGCTGGCGTAGCATCAACATATTTGATGTAGTTTTTCAACGGGAGCTAAATGCGATTTTTTTTTTACCTTATTTTGAGAAAAATGGTTTTTATTTGATTTCCAAGCATTCCAGTGGGCCACCGCAGTTAAAATCAGCCCATAGACAACAACTTTTAGAAAGTTTCAAGTCTTCAATTTCAAGTGTATCAAAAAAATTTTCGTTCACACAAATGAACTGGCAGACAGCATGACGGATATACATCCAATATTCTCATTACCTTCGGCATCAGAGTATCATTAGATGTTGACAATGTACTAAGAGATAAAAAACAAGTAAGAAGGCTCTAGTCGAGATATCCCGACTAGACCATACCCTGATCCCTATACTTTACGCGTACGTTCAGTGCTTGGAAGTATGTGTGTGTGTATGTACGCGCATACTGCATACTGCATATACAACTTCAATGTCCCATATCTCCGGTGTTTATTATCCGATTTCAATAAAATTTTCACAGAATATCATTATTTTGCTTTATAATTCAAATTGCATCTCAAAGTTTTCCAAATTCAAGATTTTGTTGTTATCGATCCCATGTGTATATCGGAAACGGGAAGAGTTATCGAAAATCGGAAACAAACTTGTGCTGCCTAGGGATTAGGCGAGCTTAAGTTCAAAATCTGGAGTCTCTAGCTCTTATAGTCTCTGAGATCGACGCGTTCATACATACGGACAGACAGACAGACAGACGGACAGACGGACAGACGGACATGGCTATATCGACTCGACTGTTGATGCTGATCAAGAATATATATACTTTATAGGGTAGGAGATGCTTCCTTCTGCCTGTTACATACTTTTGCACAACTTCATTATACCCTTTTTTCCCATTTTTAATGGGATCAGGGTATAATAATTCCGTAATCCCGAGTATACTTGCATTCACATAACACCCCCCCCCCCCCCCCCCCCCCCCATCACTATAGGGCATTGATCAGACAAATAATCAAACAATTTTCACTTATTCAAGAGTTTTAAAAAGTGGCTTATTGTACGTGTGCCAAAAGATACAACATTCTTTTCTTTTTACTCTCCAACTTCTTCCATTTCATTCATGTCATCACGTTAACTTTGAGCAATCAAACTACTATTTAATTTTTAATATCAACAAAATTATAGCAGCTAATAAGTTTTATTTTTGCTGTTCTTGTTGTTGTTGGTCCTGCTGCTTGTGTTGTTGCTGTGGCACTTGTTTTTGTTGATGTTGCCAACGCAACTGCTCACCCGCTGCTGACCATTGTATTTATAAATAGCGGGAACAAGTTTAAATTGGATGTTTTCTGCTGCAGTAACTACAGTGCAACTGACGAGATGGTATTTCGATTATAATGTCTAAAGGGTTCAAATTACATACAAACGTAGCATAAGCAAATTAAGCGAGCATTGTGAAACAAGCAATTCTACCTACGAAACAAGCAGTATTTATTACATTTTAAAACTGTGATACCGAAGTAAAGAGTATAATGGTTGTGTGTCCGTCAGTGCGTCCGTAAAAACGCAACTCAGTGCTTAAGCCTTGAAACGTTGCAAATATCTTGCTATATGTTCGTCAGATAAGGTTTTAAGATTGGGGCGCTAATCACACTGAGAGCTAAAAAATCGATAACATGTCGATGCACCTCGAGTTGCAAACCGATAAAACACACATTTTTGCCACATTTTGCAGCCAGAGGCATTAAGTTTGGTAGAAAAATACCTGGTCACCTTTCTCAAATATCTGCATCAAAAGGGTGGATGCCACGCCCACTCAAGCAGCCCACTGCCTTTTAAGGAACAGAAATGCCTGTATCCCCCACAGTTTGAGTCAGAAAAGTTAGTAAGAGGAAAGCTAGTGATATCCCCCAAAGCCACGCTTCCAAAAAAATCCCCACGCCCCTTCAATTCATAAAAAACGATAATACACAATTTGTAAACTTTGCTGCGAAGATAGTTGAAAACGTCTCCCAAAAGATATGCATTACACGCCCACACCGTATTCCCGCTTTACAAACAGATTCCTTACTACCGTTTGTATACTGGTATCAGAGTATCCCGCAGTCGGTTGCGTCCGACTGAATTGTTTTCACTTGCTTTCTTTTATCCTCACAGTTCTTTCAGGACATGAGGATAAAATGATGAAATTATTGTATCGTCATAGTTTGGCAAAATTATTAAGTCGATCAGAAGTTTCGAACTTGGTTAAAATTGAGTTGTAGCATTCCCTTATATACAGGTGGAACTAAAAACCATTTGATGTTGACCAAAAGAATCACATAATATTCATTGCTTTTAGTGATATATATTCGTTTAATCATATTGTAATTAAAGTGACGTTAAAATTGCTTTGACAGCACCGTATTACTTCTGATTTGATTTGATTGATCTTGATTTTTAAAAAAAAAATTTAAATGAAGTACCAAAATAAATTAAAATCAAGCACTGATTATAAAGAGCGATGTGCGTTGTCTGCCAACGCCTCTTTGGGCGTGTGAAAAGGAGCATGACTCAAACACCCAAGGTATAATAAGCAAGGCAGCCTTAAGTCTAGAAACAACCCTTTTAGAAAAATACTTAACCATAGGAAATAGTTTAAGCTTATTATATCCTGATCCCATTAAAAATGGGGAAAAAGGGTATAATGGTTTTGTGCAAAATTATGTAACAGGCAGAAGAAAGCATCTCCGACCCCATAAAGTATATATATTCTTGATCAGCATCAACAGTCGAGTCGATATAGCCATGTCCGTCTGTCCGTCCGTCCGTCCGTCCGTCCGTCCGTCCGTCCGTCTGTCTGTCTGTCCGTCTGTCTGTCTGTCCGTATGTATGAACGCGTCGATCTCAGAGACTATAAGAGCTAGAGACTCAAGATTTGGAACTTAAGCTCGCCTTATCCCTAGGCAGCACAAGTTTGTTTTCGATTTTCGATAACTATATTAACATATAATATATTAATAATAAATAAAATATTGACTGATAATATGATAATGAATAATCTGTGTAATTTGGAACATTGAAGTTGAGTATGCAGTATGCAGAATGCGCTTACACACATACACACACTTACACAAGTGTAGGGTTCAGGGTATCGTCTAGTCGGGATTTCTCCAATAAAGTCTTCTTACTTGTTTTAAATGGTTTTAATGAGAATTTATGCAAAACTCAAGGGCTCAGATTCTATTATCGAAATTGTGCTATTTGCACCAAAGGTTACGATGTAGTTTTTAAGGGGACGCCAGAAGATAGCTACCCACCAAATTTGATTGCTTAAGTAGTAAGGATGTGGGAAGTATGTTGGTTTATAGAGTTTTAACTATTTATTTCAGCAATTTCACAGTAAGAATGGCGGACATAACAAAAAACCTTACACATCTTACCTTTAGTGTCAGAGTAAGAAAAACCGTTGCAGTCGGATGCAACCGATATCAGTTTTAAAATAGGTGTTCGACAGGGGCATTAGTTGGTGGGCGTGGCTCAATCTTTGAATGAAGCTTTCAAAAATAAACACTTTATTTTTAGAAACTCCATTTTTGTGTTGGATTGGTCTAAGATTATGGGGAACTAGACTTTCTGTAGTTTTTGCTGGCGCTACCTTTCAAATAAAATATAAAAGGATGGACGGACGGGTAAATGGACAGACAACATGACAGGAATTGCACAAAACAGAAATATTTTTCAACCTTTGGTATCAGAGTATAACAATTATTGAAAATTTTATTCCAATATAAATGCTTGAACTCTTCCACGTCAGGAAACTTCTATATCACATGGCTAGTCATTCAGATTATTAAACTTTAACTTTAACTTTAAACTTTACTATTTTTTGTTGTTGGTGCTGCCACTGCAGCATCCATTGAATATTTCAGACGACTGTTGACTGCCCGCTTGCCGTTTGCCAATGGGCTTACCGTTTGTGAGGGAGGAGAGTGGCCACTTCGCTTTAGTTGCAGGTTTTTGACATTGTATGTTTGATTTGTATCTGTGTACATGGTGACGTTTAGCGTAGCCATTCTGATACGTGTCATGCTACAAGCAGGCGCCAAACTCTTTAAGAGTGTCCATTTGGTTCAATCGCTTATGTGCAATGTACAGCTGTGAAATTTAAAATAGCAACAAGCAGCTACTTTTTCTTACAGGCCAAAAAAAACAAAACAAACATGATGTTATGCAATTTTCTCGAGTAAGTTTTATTTTTAAATGCTTCGAATTTTCCCTCAAAGTAGGTTATACATAAGTTTTTATTGATACGGTATTTGGAACCTTTTTACTAAATCAGTTGAGGTCCTTGCAAGACCGTAACAAAGCAACAAAATATCCTCACGTTTTGTATGATAAAAAAATTTGCTAATATCTAAGAGAACATAATTCAATTCTTTGAAAAGCCAACTTTTTTTTAATTAGTTCAACACTGCTCGAGCCAGTTGAAAATAACGCGCTTGTATTTTATATGTAGATATAGAATGTTACGGTAGTATCAATAAAAACTCTAAGAATGTACGTGTATGTCCTAAATTTCCTTAGAAATCAGTCATTTTCTTGAAAGTATGAACATTCCCAAAAATATTATTTTTGGACTTAGATGTACTAACGGACTGTACATTCAAGTGGCCCAACGATACCAAGCACCGGCTTGTTAACGCGCGCACCCAAGCACAAAGCGACCCACATCTCGCCCGTCCGACCGCGTAGCTTGCGGTTACGAAGATCGCGAATATGTAGAGAAAAGACATAAGACAATTTTTTTAAAGAGCATGCAGAAGTGGTACTATGTATTAAGTGGGAAAGATCGTTATTTATTGAACATAAGATCCGAAAAGGGTTATGAATATCATAATTAGAATAACAAGCTTGAAGAGATATATGCACAAAATGTCTAGTATTTCTAATAGGACTTGCAAAGTTCATTTGGTTGGTAAGTACAGACATGTCAGATATGTGACTTATTATTATGTGGAATATACGATGTAAAAATACATTCTATAGATACAATATTCATAAAAATAAACTTGTATATTAAATTGAGTTCAAAAACTAATAGAACCGTGTGTAAACAATGTGATTATACTTTTTGAATGCAAAGTGAATGTTTTTCCAAGTGCAGCGAAAACCGCGAACCCTGTATGCTCTTGATTCTCCTGGGCAAAATACATACAAGCAACGTTGGCAGTTTCTAGTGCGATGTCGCATAAATATCCCAATGCCGTTCTTGTGCTGTTTTTTCAACGTTTTTGTTGCTGTTGTTGTTAACAGCACATCAAAATCAGGTAACTGGCAACTGTGCTGACAGTGCCACAAATGCTGCCAAAGCTGGCGATAAGACAGCCGCTCCTCAGAGCTCGTATTTCGTTTACAATTTGACCCTTAAGGGGGGACAGAGACAACAGCATTAAACACCCACACGCATCAAGGCAGGGCTGCCTCAGTGGTTTTGATAAAATAACAACATAAAAGAAGTTAAAAGTCTCTAGTGGTGCTTAACTAATAAAAACAGTAAAACGCAACTGCCTAATTGCAAGGAAAAAATAAGCATATTACATATTGCTATAAATTTTGTGTTGCTGAATCAGAATGGCAAAGTTTGCTCTCGTTACTTTTTGGTTTTTTAAATAGTAAGTTAAAAATATCTCGACTGGGACATACAAAACCTGATTACTGCGTATTGAAGTAAATTTTACTTTTTTGACCGATTTCGATTAAATTTTCGAGTGATGTTTTTTTATATCTTCATGCGTTTATATATATATATATATATATATATAATATATATATATATATATATATATATACATTTAGTAATTTGCAAAATAATACATATAATAAAATAATAAATACAAATAGTGTACCTTTATAAAATGGGTTATGGTTCTAAGTTATTGCTAAATTGGCACCTATGCAGCCTACGTATAGGAACCTTCTCGCCAGATTCCTGGCCAATCTATGAAAATTATAATAAATTTTAACTTGAAATCAAGTTGATAATAAATTTCACAAGCGCACCTCGCTGTCAATGCATAGAATCCGGCCATTGGCATGGTTGCTGACACATTGGCAACATACAGGGTTGTTTGCCTTTGTGTTTGGATGGGTATAAAATGGAAGGGTGCAAGCGTATAAGGAAAAAGGTTCATATCAAAGTGTGAGTTGGACGACAGGTTGTTTTTCCTATGGGTTCCGGCAGCAAAGCCATTTGCTATCCAATGGCACCAGCAACGGGCTCCCCCCATTTTCTTCTATAGGTTGTTTTGATAAAACGTTTCAATGGTTGAGCATATAACAGTTGACTGTCTGCCTGGCCGTGTCTCTTACTCGTGACACGTGTGTGTGTGTCTGTGTGTGTGTGTCTGTCTGTACGCGCATGTGTGTTCATGGGTTTGCGTGTTGGTATGTGCGCTTTTGCTTTCTATAAATGTATGTGTGACAAAGACCATAAACTCCAAAACAGCTCGACATACAACCAGAGCAACCGTTGCTTTTGCTGCTGTTGAATGTTGTTGGTGTTTGTCCCGATTCGTCTGCTTCAACTGCTGCTGTTGTTGACGATACGATGCTGAATGGCATTTTTGGGGGTGACAGCGGAGATAAAAAGTTGTGCTTGTTGTAATAACAACAGCTCTCGATGCTCTGGCAACGACACCAGCAAAAACATCAACAAGTTTTTTGGTTGTTATAAAAGGAGGTGGCGTGGCATTGATACGGCAAAACGGAGCTAGAGGGGAGAAGAAAATGGATGGGTGGGTGATTTTCTGTACTAGCTAGCTCATTGAGGCTATTTGGAACACAACGATTTCGCGTGTTTCGTTTTGCTGATGCTGATGACGATGATGATTATAGTACAATGACGATGAAGACTTTGTCTGCATCTGTGTGTTCTGCAGATATTCATCGAAAGCAAAATGACAGCCTAGAGACACATTCAACAGCAACAACAGCAGCAACAGCTCTAGAGCCAAAGATAAGAAATGAATGACAGTCTGAAGAAGCAGAAGCAACAAAAGCAGCCCAAAGCACACAACCAGAAGCCACAAATGAAAACGAAGATGGTGCTGGAGACATACATAGCTTACTTAATACGTGTAGTAGTAGTAGCAAGCAGTTCCATTATAAAGCTGGAATATCAGTCAGTGTCAGTGTGCATGCGAAATTGCTTTTTTTTGATGGCTTGTCGAGTGTTCTCATACTGGATTGCGGGCTGGCTAGCTAGCATTGTTATTTTGCTTAGTTTTGCTGCTGTTGTTGCTTTTTTATAGCAGTGTGCAAAAGTATATAAAGGCAATGGCTAATGGAAATTATGTTTTCCTCAGAGCATACCGTTCTGTAAGGTAAGCAAAGCTTTTTCTTTCATCCTGTATAAATGAAACACACACAGATTTGAAAACATAACTAAAGGCATTTACAATTTTGAAAATATCGCCAACATTAAGGATGCCAATTAGTTTTGACAGCTAAAAAACAAAATCATCAATATAACACAAAGTAAATGTGTGGCTTCATCAGTCTCATTTAAATAACAGGTTTTTTCTTTGAAAATTTTATAATACATATGTACATCTGTATTTATAAAAAAACCCTTTTATACCCTAAAAAGGGTATAATGTTTTTGGGAAAAATTATGTATCAGACAGAAGGAAGCATATCGGACTCCATAAAGCATATTTATTCTTTATCAGCACCAACAGCCGAGTCGATATAGCCATGTCCGTCTGTCCGTTCATTCGTCTGTTCGTCCGTATGTATGAACGCGTCGATCTCAGAGACTATACGAGTTAGAGAATCCAGATTTGAAACATAAGTGCGCTTAAGCCCTAGGTAGTACAAGTTTTTTTAAAATTTCCGATAACTTATCCCGTTTTCGATAAACACATGGAATCGACAAAAATAAAATCTTGAATTTGAAAAACTTGGGAACATACTTGCAAGCACAGACTGTACGCGTTAAGGGTGTAGGGTTGAGGATATCTTCTAGGCGACATTTCTTGACTAGAGCCTTCTTACTTGTTGCTTATTGGTTCATGGACTGATTGGCTGATATACCTACTGACTGCCAAGACACGAAGACATAACAATACAACTTTTTTGAAATGATGACATAAATGCACATAAATGCCTCAAAATTTAATTGGAAGTCGTTTTTGGGATAGTTATAGCACACATGTTGCAACTGCTTAATTTTCGCTTATATTTTACTGAAGACGGTAGATATAATATATCTTACAATTGAGACAAAAGCTTACAGTCCCTTGTGTTTAGGAACTCGTCAACTGTTTTCATCTAAATTAATTGCTGATTATTTCAATGCAAAGATTTTCAAATTAATTTTATATTTTTGTTTCAAGGAATGAAAGAGTCGTTTCCATAAATGATATGATTTTAAACAAAATTTGTTATAAATCGGTACTTCACCCAAAATAAGACGTCTGAATTTATATTAAGTATACGTCGCTTTCGCGGCGATGAGTTATCCAGTAATTGCGCTAAGCTTTCTCCCTCCATCGGCTGGGATCCTGGATACTCGTGGTTGGGTGTCGCTTAGATTCAAAGATTTAGGGTATACAAATTCAAGAGCATGAAAAACTTTAAAGCAATAAAAACAAGTGAGAACGTTGCAGTCGGATGCAACCGACCGCGAAATACTATGGTAACAGTATAAGAAAGGTATGGGTGGGCGTGGCATCCTTCTTTTTAATGCATATCTTTGTCGGAAGTCGCTTGATAAATGTCTGTCCACGAAACTAAGTGACTACCCGTTATAAAAGGCGTGCGCTAGAGGTGGCAAGGTTGGCCGTGGCACCCAAATTCTTGATGCATATCTTTGGGGGATGTCACTTGCTATGGTGAAACCAAGTTTGGTGACTCAAGCCTAAAAACTATAAGAGATATGAAAATTTCCAATTTAAAAATACGATCAGTAAGTGGTCGTGGGATTTAAAAGCTCTTTAGCTATCTTCCCACCAAACTTGGTGACTCTAGCTCTAAATCTGTGGAAGATACGGGCATACCCGTTTTTAAAACCGGGGGGCTGTGGGCGGTAGGGGTATACTTCTGTTACCGTTTTTTTGGGATGCAATTCATTCGGGGAAGTTAAAAGATTTCTTCCCAACTTATTCGATGACTCTAGCTCCAATGCATATTTTCGGGGGAAGTCATTAGATATCTTCTCACCAAATTGTGTGAGAAATATTTGTGTTTTATCGATTTCCACATCGAGGTGTATCGAGCCTTATCGATTCACACACACACACACGACACCGTGTGGCTGGCGGGCATAAGAATACCACCACAGCGAGTCGTAGCTTGTCGTATGAGGCGACTGATATGGCATGGGGATGGCACTACTAGGACAAGGCGAAAGTTCTGGACATGGCAATGTCCAAGGCGATTATTGTCCTGAGTAGTGCAAGCAACTCGTGACCTCCGGCAGTAGGCCAGGTATCCCCCGGTTGTCCGTTAAGCACCCGCTTGGCGGTCAACCAACACGAGAAGGCGACTAAGGCAGAGTCCAGTAATGCCTTGGTAAGAGAGCACTGGAAACTCCAAATTGATTAGACGTAACCCGGGCTGACGGTAGCAGTATTCTAGCATCTCAGTAAGCGGAGTGAAATCTTGCCGAAATGACTGCTAGCGTAATGCTGCTACTGCCTCCGTCCCGCTAAAACTTGGCAAATCTCCAAGCAAGATTTCTGGCGCGTCGTCATTAAGTTGCCAGTACAGGTTCAGTTGAGACAATCCTGATTAAAGCGAATCCGGCTCTGAACACCCGACCTCATAAGGGCGTGTGTCAACCCTCGCATGGCCTCCCTGCTTGCAAAGATAACCATGGGATTATTACGCAACTGTACAACGACCAGAGATAACGACTTGGAGTGGGGACCCATCAAAACCAACATGGTTTCAAATTTCAAGAAACAAACGAATGAGAGTGGCGACGCGTTCGCGAGTAGCAGGAGAACGTTGCGATCTCCAGTGGGTGGTGTAGCGCCACCACCGGAGATTAACAGGGAGAAGGCTACTGGCCTGGCGAGCCAGTGTGGCTCAGCGCTATGCGAGCTCGGCCAGGAAATCTCCAAGCTGGTGGAGATGCTGGAGGATGGCAAACGGCGCTCCATCCATCAGCCGATGCGCGATTCCATCGAAAGCATAAAGGCGCTCTATGAGCTGGTAGCCATCCAGCTCCATGATGAGGGAGCATAAGCCGTCATCAGGACGAAACAGTCCTCACAGACGTCCCCCCCACCTTGACCGGAGGGGAAAAGGAAGATGCGTCCAGGGTCGAGCACACCAGGCACACCCCACAGCAAGCGGAGTAGGAGAGAGGGTGACTCGGCCGCCCCCAAGGATAGCCCGGGGGCGGTGAAGACCTCAGGCGTGGATGCTCCGGGACGCCTGGAACGCCCAAAAAGTGACCAGTGGACAAAGGTCATCCACAAGAAGGCCAGGAAGCCAAAGAGGCCAGAGGTCCGCATGGAGAAGGCGCGGCCTGATGCAATAATAATCGCAGCGAAGGGCGACGCTAGCTACGCGGATATACTCCGCAAGGTCAAAGCGGATGAGAAGCTCAACGAGCTTGGAAAGGCGGTCTCCAGGATACGGAGGACCCAAAAGGGCGAGCTGCTACTGCAGCTGAATAAGCCACGCATGGATACCTCGGCATTCAGGAGCCTTGTGGTTAATACGCTGGGCGAGCAAGCAGAGGTACGATCCCTCGCTCACCGGGTGACCATCGAAGCCAGAGATCTCGATGAGGTCACCACTAAGGAGGAGATGACCATTGCGTTCCGCGATCAATTTGACGTGGAGGTCTCCCTGGAGGACATCACCCTGCGCAGGGCGTATGGGCAGACGTAAACTGCCTCGATTAAGCTTCCAGCAGACAGAGCGAAGAAAGCGTTGTCCGTCGGAGTCCTAAAAGTGGGATGGGTCAGCTCAAGACTCCGGGTGCGTATTAACGTCACCAAGTGCTTTAGATGCCTGGAGTTTGGCCATCTCGCGAGGCAGTGCAAGAGCGAGCAGGACCGGTCGAATCTGTGCCGAAGATGCGGAGGTCAGAACCACCTAGCCAAGGACTGCAATAAAGAGCCGCAGTGCATGTTCTGCAAGGAGAAGAACATGGCTGCCAAACACATAGCCGGTAGCGGCAGATGTCCCATGTTCCGGAGTGCACTGGCCAAAAGAACATGAAGTGCGTCCAGCTAAACCTCAACCACTGCGAGGCAGCTCAGGCCCTGCTAAGACAGTCGGTCAGGGAGACGCAAGAAGACTTGGCCATAATCTGCGAGCCGCACAGGCCAATTACTGGAAGCTGGGCTGGGCGGCTAGCAAGTGTGGGAAAGCGGCCATCTTGTCTCTCTGAACACCACCGAAGGACACTAGTATAGACCATGAAGGGTTTGTTCGGGCGAAAATTAACAATATAACCTTTTATAGTTGTTACGCCCCGCCGAGCTGGGATCTGAGGCGATTCCAGCAGTTGCTGGAGGAAATCTCGGATGACGCGCGCGGCAGATCCCCCATAGTAATTGCCGGGGACTTCACGCCTGGGCAGTTGAATGGGGAAGCCGAGTGACGAATGCCAGAGGAACCTGTCTGTTGGAAGAGTTTGCATCGATAGATGTAAACCTCGCAAACGACGGGAGGCGGCTCACCTACCGTAAGGCTGGCAGGGGGTCCATCATTGATATTACCCTGCTAAGTAGCTCGCTATGCAGGAGGACGACGTGGAGAGTCAGCGAGGATTTCACTTTCAGCGATCACCAAGCGATATACTTCGTGATCAATGAAAGACCTCAAAGACAGCCGCGACCCCAAACATGTGGGCCCAAGTGGAAGGCAAACCTCATAGATGAGGATACCCTTACCGAAGCCCTACGCCATGCCGTGTTCCCAGCCATCGGGCAATCGGTCGATGACATGGCAATTAGCCTAATGCGCTGCGTTACGGACGCATGCGATTCGTCCATGCCCAGTAGAAAGCCGAGCAGACGAGCAGACGAGCAACGACCTGCTATTGGTGAAATGAGGATATCAACCAGCTAAGGAAAGCGTGCCTACTGGCCAGAAGGCGCTCCCAACGTGCCAGGGCCGCCCGGAATTCGCCAGTAGGCTTGATGACCTCAGAGTAGCCAAAAGAGAGCTGAAACGCAGCATTAAGAGAAGCAAGGCCAGCTGCTTTCGGGCAATCTGCGAGGAGGCTGACGTGAACCCATGGGGAACCGCATACAAGGTGGTCATGAAAAAGATGCGGAGCCAAGCGACTGTTCGGGTGACTTGTCCTTCGGCTTTAGCCAACATAGTGGCGACGCTATTCCCGCAACACCCAACACATACGCAAAATGCCTACAGGACGGAGTTTTCCCCAGGATATGGAAACGGCACCGGCTAATCCTCCTGCCAAAAGGGGATAAGCCGACAGACGACCCGTCTGGATATAGGCCTATCTGCCTCCTAGATTCTGCGGGAAAGGTCCTGGAGAAGCTAATATACAGCAGACTTCTGGCCATCATTGATGGAAAAAACGCGCTCTCAGCCAGCCAATATGGGTTTCGGAAAGCCCGCTCTACCGTAGATGCAATCCAGGCGGTTGTAGACATTGCAGCCAAGGCAATTGAGGGAACGCGATGGAGGTGGGGCGGCAAGGAGTATTGCGCCGTAGTAACCCTCGACATTCGCAATGCGTTCAACTCAGCGAACTGGTCGCGCATCAGGACAGCCCTGGGTAGAATTGGAGTATCGTCGTACTTAGCTAGTATCATATCCAACTACCTGTCGGACCGGGTGTTGGAATATGATACGGAGGACGGACCAAGGAGCTACGAGGTCACAGCAGGAGTGCCACAGGGCTCCGTTCTTGGCCCTCTGCTGTGGAACCTAATGTACGATGAGGTACTTAGGCTCGAGCTACCACAGGGCTGTACCCTCATTGGCTTCGCAGACGACCTGGCACTAGTGGTAGTTGCCAAAGAGAGCAAGGAGGTAGAGGCCGCAGCGAACGCAGCAATAAGAATTGTGGCAGACTGGATGAAGGATGCGAGCTTGGAACTTGCAGGCCATAAGACGGAGGCCGTACTCATTACAAGCCGCAAAGTAATAGAGTACATACAGGTGCAAGTCAACAATGATGTTGTGAAATCCAAGGAGTCTATAAAGTACCTGGGAGTCAGGTTGGACAATAGACTCAGCTTCCGGACGCATGTAGAGTACGTCAGCCAGAGAGCAGTTAGAATGCAAGGTGCACTCTCACGCATGATGCCCAATGTTGGGGGTCCTAGGCCAGCGAGGCGGCAATTGCTGGCGAGAGTGGTAGCCTCCGTTCTGCTGTACGCGGCACCCATATGGGCAACGGCTGTGTCCAAAAAAAGGGACTAAAAAGTAAGCTCTCGGCACCTTACAGGCTGAGCGCCCTCCGAGTGATCTCCGGATTCCGCACGGTCTCGGAAGATGCAGCACTGGTCCTGGCAGGAATGGTGCCAGTTGACCTGCTAGAGATGAAGGAGATCCGAAAAAGAAGGTTAGTTGCGCCGGCGGCTATGGATACCATCCGAAGCTCAGCAAGAGCATCGACGATGGACGCCTGGCAGCGTAGATGGAGCACGGCGAGCAAAGGAAGATGAACACACCGATTAATCCCCAATGTAGAGGATTGGATCGGGAGAAATGCAGGTGAGTTGGACTTCCACATAACACAGTTTTTTTCAGGGCACGGCGGCTACAGGAGCTACCTGCACAGGTTCAGGCACGAGGACACCCCGCATTGCCCGACATGCCCGGACGCCATCGAGGATCCGGATCACGTGCTCTACCATTGCTCGAGATATAGGGGAGTGTCGGGCTCAGTGCCCCCAATGGAGAGCTTGGTAGAGCACATGACGGAGTCTCCGTCACAATGGAGAGATGTCCGCCAGCTCATCATAAGCATACAGAAGGATCTGAGATTATGCGAAACTGAGCGGCGAGTCACGGAGAGTGCCTAGTTAGGCAACCCACCCCGGTGAAGTAATACTTTGCTGATACCGCCGGGCGTGGGGGTGTGTGTGGGGGGGTGAGTTTAGTACGCAGGCATTGACTAAGTCTTTGAATCGTGCATGCTGGAGGCCCGGGCCCCCTGTACCTCAGATGAGATTCTCACCCCCGTGGCGCATCCAAAAAAAAAAAAAAAAAAAACACACACACACACACCCAAACAATACGGTCGCTGGCTTCAAGCTAAATCACTTTGGACGGCAGTTTGACGCTAGTGACGTAACATCATGCAAAAGGCGTGGGTCCTGCATGGAAAATGCTTTGCAGACCACGACCACTACTTCCGCCCCCAGCCGGCCCACCTGCTTGTAAAATCGGAAACACCTATATCCTTGAGATTTTTGAAGCTAGAGCCACTTTCTATTTCATTTTTGAACTACAGGGTCTTTCAATAAGGGCGGGTAGATGTCGAAATAGAATAAAACAAGCTGTGTGTGAGGTATTAACAAAATTATTTTTTTATTTGAAAGGCCCATGTATGCCATTAAGTATGGAATATGACATCATGCAAATGCCCGACTCGGCTGCTTATGGTGGCACGAATCCGAGTGGTCCAATTTTCAATGACTCTTCCGCATAAATCGGGCTGCATTTGAGCGATTGCCTGTGTTATGTTCACCTTTAGGGCATCGATCGATTGCGGTTTATTTGCATAGACCTGCGACGTCAAGAAACCCCACAGGAAAAAGTCCAGCGGGGTCAAATCGCATGATCTTGGTGGCCAATTCACATCACCCCTGCGAGAGAAAACCTTACCCTCAAATCGTTCATGCTGAATGTTAATCGTGGCGTCCGCTGTGTGGCACGTAGCGAACAAATGGCGTTGTTTATGGTCATGAACTTTAAGCTCCTGGGTCAGTTGGATCTTGTACGGGTGTAGGCCCAAGTCCCGACGTGAAATTTGCCAAGTTGAAGTCTGCGAAAGACCGAGTTCTTGTGCACGGCGGTGAATCGGCTGCCTCGGAATGTTCTCGCTGATGTTCTCGGCCGATCTTGCGTTCCTTTAACGTACGGGAGTTGGCTGATTGTTAACTGAACAGGTGGTCTGAAATTTGGTCACAAAACGTTGAAGAGTCGACTGTGAAAGGCCACCACGTCTACCGTAAAATGGGCGAAATTCGCGCAACGCTTCAACGTTGTAACGAACATTTATTTTGATAATAAAGTTTTATCATTTGTACGTTCTTTTCAATCGTTTAACTTTCCATGATGATTTGGCATGAGCAAATTAATAATAAAAAAAAATATTGAACAGCTAAAACGAAATGGCCGCCACGTACCGCCAAAATCTACCCGCGCCATTTGAAAGACCCTATACATGAATTGTAAATATATCAATTAATTTAATTAAATTATGGATCAATATTTTAAGATACCTTTTTTTGACTAATTTGCCATCCTTTCATCGCCCAGTTTCTTTATTAATTTTTGCTTTTTAACTCATTTATTGCAATGTAGTTTTTTTCATTATCATTATGATTTATTATGCTTATAAAAGATTTAGTGCCCATTTCGTTACACTAAAGCTCAATGTTTTTATACCCTGAACCCATTAAAAATGTGAAAAAGGGTATAATGGTTTTGTGCAAAATTATGTAACAGGCAGAAGGTAACATCTCCTACCCCATAAAGTATATATATTCTTGATCAGCATCAACAGTCGAGTCGATATAGTCCATCTGTTCGACTGTCTGTCTGTCCGTCTGTCTACCCGTCTGTCTGTCTGTCCGTATGTATGAACACGTAGATCTCAGAGACTATAAGAGCTAGAGACTCCAAATTTTGAACATAAGCTCACCTAATCCCTAGGCAGTACAAGTTTTCCGATTTTCGATAACTCATCCCGTTTCCGATATACACATGGGATCGATAACAACAAAATCTTGAATTTGGAGAACTTTGAGATGCCATTTAAATTATAAAACAAAATAATGAAAATCTGTGAAATTTTTATTAAAATCGGTTAAGAAACACCGGAGATATGTGACATTGAAGTTGTGTATGCAGTATGCGCGTAGAAACACACACATACCTGTAAACACTGACTGTACGCGTAAGGTATAGGGATCAGGGTATCGTCTAGTCGGGATTTCTCGACTAGAGCCTTCTTACTTGTTTTTTATTCTTCTGTGATGTTTTAATGTAACGTTTTACAACATTTTTAGCTTGACCATTTGTGGCAGGATGCCCTGGTGCTGTGAATATGTGCTTGATCCCACTATTGTTAATGAAATCTTTAAATTCATTAGAAGTAAACTATCGTCGTTATATCATTCAACCCACCACGTGAAAGAATTATATATCACAAAAAAAGATTATAGTTGTTGATTGGTCCTGCTCCAAGCTGATTTTGGTGATTGCCTTGGTATCAATGTACATTTTTCTGGGTTAGCACTCAACTCTGTGTCTACATCAATGTATGGCTACCAAACATATGATCTTGCTAGACCTTTTGTCTTTACTTTACCCAAGTGTGAACCATGTAGCTCACTAAGGTCTGATATTTGTAATTTTTGGGGAACGACGGTTTTATAGCCCCATAGAATTCAACCACATCCTACTGATAGTTCAAGGTCTTTGTTTTTGTAGGGTTCAAACATCTTTTCTTTGAAGTTCTCAACTTTGCTTGCTCATTTTGCATACAAAAAGGAAAGGGGAGAATCTCGCCTTGTTTCTTTTGTTTTTTCTTTGAACGTCAGATATAAAGGATTGTTTGATTCAGTGTAGTTAATAACATTTCTTTCTTCTAAATCGCATACTTTTTCTAACAGTGGTATTCCTGACAGTTCATCCACATTGTTATTGTTTTCAGGGAATTTGTGTAATAAAACTCCAGCTACTGCGGCATTACTCGCAACAGTAGACACAGGGAACTAACAAAATTAACTAATAGTTGTTCTAAAAAAAACTCTTTTTATACCCTGATCCCATTAAAAATGGGTAAAAATGGTATAATGGTTTCGTGCAAAAGAAGGAAGCATCTCCGTCCCCATAAAGAAAATATATATTCTTGATCAGCATCAACAGCCGAGTTGATATAGCCATGTCTGCCCGTCCATCTGTCTGTCCGTCTGTATAGATGAACGTTTCGATCTCAGAGACTATAACAGCTACAGACTCCAGTTTTGGAACACCTAATCCCTAGGCAGTACAATTTCGTTTTCGATTTTCTTTGAGATGGCGTTTGAAACATTAAGCAAAATAATGACAATCTGTGTGTTTTTATTGAAATCGGTTAAGAAACATCGGAGATATGGGACATTGAAGTTGTGTATGCAGTATGCAGTATGCGCGTAAACACACATACACATACTTGCCAGCACTGACTGTACGCATTAAGTATAGGGATCAGGGTATCGTCTAGTCGGGATTTCTCGACTAGAGCCTTCTTACTTGTTATAGCCTGAACCCATTAAAAATGGGTAGAAATGATGTATTGGTTTTGTGCAAAAGTCTGAATAAGGCAGAAGGAAGCATATCCGAACCCATAAAGTATATATGTTCTTGATCAGCATCAAAAGCTGAGTCGATATAGCATTGTCCGTCTTTCCGTCCGTGCGTATGTATAAACGCGTTGATCTAGACGATCTAGAGACTCCAGATTTGAAACATAAGCTCGCATAAGCCATAGGTCACAAAAGTTTGCTTAAAATTTCCGATAACTTGTCTCGTTTCCGATATACACATGTGATCGATAACAGCAAAATCATGAATATGAAAAATTTTGAAACGGCGTTTAAACATTAAACGAAATTATGACCATCAGTGAAACTTTTTTGAAATTGGTTGAACTTCAGTGATGTTTGAAGGTATTGGATATGGGGAAAAAGTATATGTCCTATTGTATTTTATATGAGCATAAATCTTACCAATTATTTGAATTTAAGCACCAGTATAGATAACGTATACTATCTCGCAACTTTTGATTATCTTTCGTTGTTTAGAACTCAAAATATTTTGGCAACAAGGTAGCAAAGTCCAAAAATGTGCCTTCAATATTATTGGGTGTATATGCTTTCACATTGATAATAGTCGAAATGTTGTTAACAGAGTCATTAGAGTTTATACATACATTCTCACTATGTCTCTTTATAACATACATAACTTATATTATTTTTATCATTTCTGCATACGATTGCTAGAGTCCAATCGAGAAACCCCGACTAGATGATACGTGTACGTGTGAGAGTACCTCCGGTGTTTCTCAACGGATTTCAATAAAAGTTTCACAGATTTTAATTATTTCGTCTATAGTTTAAAGCGCCCTTTCAAAGTTTTCCAAGTTCAAGATTTTAATAGTATCGATTGCATGTGTATGTCACCATCGGGAGGAGTTATCGAAATTTGTTTCAAATCTGGAGTCTCTTGCTCTCATAATTCCTAAGATCGACGCGTTGAGTATGTGTGAGTCTTAACTTATTATACCCTGATCCCATTAAAAATGGGAAAAAGGGTATAATGGTTTTGTGCAAAAGTATGTAACAGCCAGAAGGAAGCATCTCCGACCCCATATATATATTCTTGATCAGCATCAACAGTCGAGTCGATATAGCCATGTCCGTCTGTACGTCCGCCGGCCGTCCGTATGTATGAACGCGTCGATCTCAGAGACTATAAGAGCTAGAGACTACAGATTTCGAACTTAAGCTCGCCTAATCCCTAGTACCAGTTTGTTTTCGATTTTCGATAACTCTTCCCGTTTCCGATATACACATGGGATCGATAACAACAAAATCTTGAATTTGGAAAACTTTAAGACGGCATTTGAAACATTAAGCAAAATAATGACAATCTGAGAATTTTTTATTGAAATCGGTTAAGAAACACCGAAGATATGGAACATTGAATTTGTGTATGCAATATGCAGTATGCAGTATGCGCCCACACACACACACATACTTGCAAGCACTGACTGTACGCGTGAAGTATAGAGATCAGGGTATCGTCTAGTCGGGATATCTCGACTAGAGCCTTCTTACTTGTTTTTAGATTGTTTTACTAGATTAAAGCCATTTTATTGAAATTTAAGACCACTTTCGAAACAAAATTAGGTCCAAAATACTTTAATTATTCCTCTGTACATACAATTATTCTAGTGTAAGTTAAAGTTTTAAAGTTTTCTTAAATTTGTTTAAGCTAGTACTATGTAGGACAGACCTTTTTGCCAAAATATAAGTGAATGTTATTGTCGGGAATCAGTTCTGCAAACTTGACATCAAAACAATAACACCCTCCCATGTAAAGCAACAGTATACAGATTAAGCACAAGTTCGGAATTCCCCAATCAATTTCTGTAACAACAACAACAACAAAAGTAAAGTTCCGAAAGCAGCCTATTTTAGGAACACGGCTCGCACTTTTTGCCATTGAGACCTAAACAATCATGGCCACTTACATTACAACTTTCTCTTGCACCAGTTGATGACTTTAGAGTACCCACTACGGGTCAACAATCATGAGCCGTCAAAAAAATGGAGCTCTATCATCGTCTCTAGTATTTAAAACTTGTTGTCTAAGCAGGCGTAGCACCCCAAATTAATGTGACCAGCCCTAACACGAAGATATTTGAAAAGTTTCAAATCTCAAGCTTAAAGGGTTTTGTAAAAATTCCGATTATACAGACGAAGAACATTGCACAAAACTTTAGATATCAGAGTATAAAAATATGTGTGGGAATAAATTGTGCTGTTGCCGTTGTTTTTGTCGCTTTGCTGTTGTTGTTGTTCTATCGCTGAGACCGCTTCTCGCCCTTTGCTTGGGACTATTGTATACCATCTTGCTGGTTTTGTCCTTGTTTTTGTTTTTTGTTTTGTTTGTCGCCACCGCCGACTTTATACGGGGGAATGGTCTAAAAGCAGGCTAGGTAGACGTCGAGTGATGGAGAGGGATGGGCGTGGTCCCTGTTAACGGCAACAACATCTGCGAAGATGCTGCCAAATGTGGAAACGCCAGCGTTATTATAATAATCATTTCATAATCATATTTTATTTTAGTTGTTTAGCCCGCCCGCTGATCACATACACCACCCTCCCCCCCTCCTCTCCTCCCACCGCTCATCTGCCCCCACAATACACAGTCATTGCTTGTTCAAGCAAGTTTCAATGCTCGGTTGCTTGTCTCATTTTTGTTCGTTCCCCTTGCTGTCTGTTCGTACTTTTTTGTGTTTTAAAACAGTTGCCAAAAAAAAAGGTGTAGTTCGGTTTTCTGGGCAGGGGTGGCACACTGGAGTGCGACAGATGTGTTTCTCATTCGATTTTTAATATGCGGCCAATCTAACTGTAATTGGTTTGTTATTGTCTCCCGGCTAACTGGCAAGCGGAGCTGCAAAAGTCTCATGAGGCTTTTTCTGCACCGCTGCCTGTTAGGTCGCTTCTCTCCTCTTCTCTAGCGCGCTCTGTGTGTTTCACCCCCTGACTGCTGCAGCCTTTGCTCTAAGTCGCCTGCTGTGGTAAATTTCTATCGTTTATTGTTATTGCTCTTGTTTGCCCTGTTGTTTTCATTGTTCGTCCTTCGTCCGTCGCCCTTGGCTCTGAGCCAGTGGACCTGTCAACCCTCACCCCTCAAACTCCTCTCCATCACCCTTTCCACCTTGTGGTGGCAGTTAAATTTATGAAAAATTGTTGTTCACACTTTCCGTTTGCAATGGTGGTGTGCACTTACTAGCCTCGGGGCAAGTCTCAAGGGTGTGATGAGTTTTTGTAGTGTTGATACGATTGTTGTTATTGCAAGTTGGTGTGCCAAATGGGTTACATGCCAGCACATGTTGCATTTCACCTGCGAGTCTCCTAATTATACAGAAAAACTAGCATAATTTTACTATCCTTAAATCGGTGCTGATATAGATTTTAACAACATTGAAGATAGTGCTTGATATAGTAATATAATGGATTGGAAAAACAGTAACAAGCTTAATGTTTTCTGCTTTTACTTTATCTTTTGAAAAAAATAAAATAAAAAGTCGCAGCAGCAGTCATTACTTAATATGTTTTGGTAATGCTTTGCTGCTAATTTCGTTCGCGAGAGTTCAGGTAAGGGAAGTCGACCACCAAGCGTGTCACACAAGCTGACGCAAATCGTTTACCAGCCAAAGTTAATATTAGCGACATAAAAATTATTTCAGTCGCAAGCTGTAAACGAAGCAGTTTGATGTCGCTTTACGTCGAAAACCTTTCATGATACACGGAGAAAAATTTATGCTGTACTTATAGCCATCGTGTTTAGCTGAAGGCATAAGTTTTTATTTTTTACTTGTTGGGGCTTGTTATTCTAATCTGGCTTAAGCTCTAACGTATAAAAGTCAATTTTTTATCATTAACGTGCTGCCCTTTGTTAGTATATACTCAACAATTACACCCCATCTAAAAATCAATAGGCCAAAACAAGAGTTTAGTATACACTCATAATTTATATAACACATTTGATAGCGTGCAATAATGACTTTATTTCTTATTGCACACATAAAGCACACCAATGTTCAGGGTATCTCCAAGGTGCGCTTTCTTAACATACATACATAGGTATGCAATAAAAAGAATAAAAGGCTCTAGTCGAGTAAGCTCGGATAGGCAAAGAACTGGATAATAAACCACGCAACAATACCACTTTTCTAATTTGATGTTTAATTTTGCACAACATGTTTAACGAGGATAATTGCTCTTTTAGAGAAGGTTGGGCAAATGATATGCCAGTTCAGCGAGAGAAACCAGATTGGGCCTATGAACTTGGTAATACATACAATGAAACCGAAAATTATCGAAGCACTTTAAGCCACTATAAGAAATAAAAAAAATGACCAGAAAATTTATGAATAAGTCTTCTCACATTAATTGCCAACATTCAGGGTTTATTTTATTTTTCTTTACATAAAAAAATATTTATCTTTTGGAGTACTTTATCACTAAGCTATATTTTCGGTTGAGGTTATCAACTTTACTTTTTTGTTATTTTTTTTCAGGCATCTCCCTGTGAAGTCCGCCAGCGTTGTCATACCACAAGTGCAAAAGTTTGGTTTTTATACCCTGAATCCATTAAAAAATCGGTTATAAGGGTATAATGGTTATTGAAAAAGTATGTAACAGGCAGAAGGAAGCATCTCCGACCCCATAAAGTATATATATTCTTGATCAGCATCAAGAGCCGAGTCGATATACTCATGCCCGTCTGTCCGTATGCATAAAACATCGATCTCTCTAAAATGCTTAATGCAATGTTATTAATTAAATTAAATGTAAAATTTATAAGAAAGTAAGAATTTTGTAGTTTAAAGAGACAACGACTGCCGGTGAGAAGTCGAAATACATATGTATGTTGAAAATTAGCGCAATTTGTTCATGGTAACTAAAAAAAAACGTTGTTCGTCCGTCACCGACACAATTGGAAATGCTTAACAAGATTGCCATTGAGCAAACAAGAATCAAATAGAAGCCGATGGCTGCATACTCATTTATTCTTGCATTAATGCATTCAGCAGTGGATCGGGGTATAATCAACCAACTATAAGCTTTTTATGAAAACTAATACCATCATCAAACATAAAAATATAACATTCAAGGAAAACAAGTTACGATGTTAAATGCAACTTTTTGTCTTTTACAATGTTCAGATTTAGCTCACATAGGATATGTATGGGTCGTAAAAAGTATTTCGAGCAAAATGTCAAAAGCAGTTTTAGTGAGAATACTTTTGCACAAAATCAGCTTACCCTTTTGACCCGTTTCATGGGTTAATGGGTTTTACTTTAGTAGTTTGGTTTGAATTATCGATGGTTTTTCCGGTTTTGCGATATACCAACTGTAATAGTAACATTAAAATCTGGATTTTGGAAACTGTTTTGCGAACTTTAGAAAAAAAACAAAATATATTGAAGAAAAAAGTTTACGTACGCGCAAGGTCAAGGGGTTGAGGGTATTTTTTGTTGAAAATATCTGAGGGTTTTTTTATAACATCCGATTTTCCTAGATGCTTATGGCGTAACATCAATGACCCGCCCTAATGTGTATAGTAGATTCTGTATTGAGCTCATGACGGCAGTTGACTATAAGCCATTAGCCGTAAGACCAAGGTTTCAATGCCCATACCAACCAAACCATTTGCAACCCTCCGTTTTTTTTTGTTTAAGCACAGTTTCGTATTACAAACACAACTGAAACAAGTTAAAAAAAAAGTGTGTTGTGTGAAGGTTTTCGGTTTCTCGATTCTGATTTTGACAATTGGATTTGGTGTCCTTTTTACTTCTGTGCTGACACTAACTTACTGTCTGTAGATAGAAATTTTTGTTGTGATGGCCACATGACAAGTCCGATTAGGCGGATGAGACACGGAGCACCGCTTTTACTTTTTTCTTTTTTTTACACCCATTTCAGTTTTCCGTCTACTTGAGTGTTAATATAACATGCCATTTTATGCACAATATTGTGTAATATCAATCGTTTCAAATGATAAAATGATGGCCTGTGTCAGTTAACAAATATAGAGCCCAAGTTCTATTTTTTTTTGTCTGTCTCTTTTGATTTACTCGCGTTTACTGCATTTGCACATTTCGACAGACAGTTGTAATACTGCTTGCAATTAGCTTGCAAATTAGATTTGCGCACCTTGTACCATTTAATTCAGGGGTTGACTATGCGACTGCTGCTATCGCTGCCATGCCCCACGCATCCGTGACGCATCACGTTGTTGCACGTGTAAAACGTCGGTCACGTGACCGCACGTGCCGTCAGCTAACAGACTGTTGCCTGGTCGGCTGTTCTGCTGTGATAAGCGCCAGTCGACAGTTTTGCGGACCGCGTGCAGCTGAGAGATGTCAAAGACCAGGTTGCAATGCAGACCAGTACGCGAAACAGGAATTGAGTTTCCTGGTTATCTAGATTTGCCTTAGGCCACATAGGGAGGCAAAAAGGGCGTTTGATATCTTTGCGTCAGCGACAGCATCTGAATCGATCGGTTTTGTAAACGAAAATATCTTAATTCGCCGCTTCACCGCCCCCGACACGCGTAAGCTGTGTGCGTTTGACATACAAATTTTAAAATAAAACGCGATAGCCCAAAACTCACACAATGATAAACAACAACAACTTCTCACACCTAATGTCCACTGTAGTCAGTTCTTAAATTTCCGCTAGATCAAATTCTATACAGCTATTTCTCCTTTTATTTGTTTAATACTTACTGTATTAGTTACTTGATTATTATTTCAATTTCGATTAAAAATGCCATTATTATTTTAGATATGTACTCTAGAACGGTTGTTAAAAATAAACTTCTTCTGCCGACCTAAAAGCTTCTCTTTGGTGAAAAAAACTAGGAATATTTGATTTTTTTTACTTTATACCAACACTCGCATCAAGACGATCTATTTCAATTTTTTTTGCGATAACAAGACTAAAACATGAGCTTGTATAACGAAGCATTTTTTAAACTTTTCTACTAGAAGTTCACCACTAAAAAAATACTGAATAAATTTTAATGTTAGTAATTTTAAAAACTAAAAAAAGTCATTAATACTTGCGCTAGATATATATATATATTTGAATTTTTAAGAATTACAAAATCAAGTATTGTCATTTTGGAATCAAGTTCACAAGTTCTTGAACTAACTTGAACTTGTATAATTAAGCCAGTCTTGCAATAAAATCAAATCCGAATTATGTTTAAAGAAGACTATATTAAGAACTCCGACATTCAAAATATCGTTTTTTGAGTCTTTTGTACTCAGTTTAAGAAACCCTAACCTAGCGCAACTCCTGACACCGCTAGGATCAAGTCAAGTGGTTTCATTCTTATTATCAGTTTAATTCAAGAGTAAATAAACTCAAACTAAGAACCTTTCATTCGTATAAAGTTATAAATTAAGAATTTGCGATTTAAAGCTTTATTTGAGAATTTTACACAAGAAATGTCCTCGAAATCTTTTAATTCACGGTTCAACTTCCTGATCTTTTTATACCCTGATCCCATTAAAAATGGGAAATAAGGGTATAATGGTTTTGTGCAAAAGTATGTAACAGGCAGAAGGAAGCATCTCCGACCCCATAAAGTATATATATTCTTGATCAGCATCAACAGTCGAGTCGATATAGCCATGTCCGTCTGTACGTCCGCCGGCCGTCCGTATGTATGAACGCGTCGATCTCAGAGACTATAAGAGCTAGAGACTCCAGATTTCGAACTTAAGCTCGCCTAATCCCTAGTACAAGTTTGTTTTCGATTTTCGATAACTCTTCCCGTTTCCGATATACACATGGGATCGATAACAACAAAATCTTGAATTTGGAAAACTTTAAGACGGCATTTGAAACATTAAGCAAAATAATGACAATCTGAGAATTTTTTATTGAAATCGGTTAAGAAACACCGAAGATATGGAACATTGAATTTGTGTATGCAATATGCAGTATGCAGTATGCGCCCACACACACACACATACTTGCAAGCACTGACTGTACGCGTGAAGTATAGGGATCAGGGTATCGGCTAGTCGGGATTTCTCGACTAGAGCCTTCTTACTTGTTTCAATATCTTTTAAATGCACATTGCGCGTGAATGAGCTACCACATTTTGTAAGAATCGAAATCGCATATGTCTTCGACAGTTTTTTAGCTAGTGTCATTAAATTTGAATTAAAGATTCGTGATATTTACGAAAGATGATGTCACGCCCACCCAACCCAAAAATTATGCGTTATGGTGTTGAACCTGTCAATACACACTTTAAATCCGGCTCGATCGACCAAAATATCAAGTTTGCTGTGTTTCCGTTAAAGTAGACCATTTACACCCGTGTCAAAGTGTAATACCAGTTAGATTAGATCTTAATCTTCTTAACTGCTACCAACGATGTTCCCTTAGTACCTAGGAAAGTTGGACTTTTGACCCGATGATAACATTGGATCAGCAGATCGTTCAAATTCACAAACACGCGGCTCCGAAAACGTTAGGTTTGTACGGAAATAGTAAAGTGGACGTCCAGTAATGGTGAATGCCGATCCAACTCGATCTGCCGGAACGCGTGCTTTAAGTCGACACACCTGATATATATCGTATCATCTACTCGGCTTAAAATGGACTCGATATTTTGCATTTGGTAAGCTTCATTGACCGTCACATTGTTGAGCTTACGCGTCCAAGCTTCCGCGGCAACGTCGTCTGTCTGCTCTACGGACTCTCGCTTGACTTAATGACTCCGAATCAGGCAAAAAGCAACTTTTGCTCCTCCTAGAAGCTTAATCGTATGCAGCTCCAGGTGAGAGTTGGTGCATTCAACTGGTGCGGCTTAATCGGCTCTACCTTGGTCTCCGATCCATCTGCTTGACTTGCTCTACTCCCACCACATCGGGTGCCAGGCGGAACTTTTCCAACAGTCGATGTCCAGGTACAAGTTCTGGCCAAGTGAGGGGCAATAGATCGTACTATGGATGCTTGTGTGTGCCATGATTCGAGCTGTGTCTTTTCAGTATTTTTTCGACTACTTGGGCTACAATGCAATTCATATCTCTAGCGCTTGTAATTAACGTAAATTTGGAGAGGAATTTTGTGGCTCTTAATGGTCTCGAGCTTGACTCCATTGCCTGCGTCACACTTAGCCACTTCCAGAACTTCAGTGCGTTGAGTCGCCGCTCCCACCTTTGGGCCTCAATAGAGTTTCAACTGCCTTATCCGGTAAACTTTTCGCTGGAACCATGTCCTTTACGTGGAACGCTTCGTGCACCTGGATTCGGTCCCAAGGCCGGCTTACTGACTCTGCAGTGGGTTGGGTCTTTGTCCTGAGGGACGAAAGCAGCCTCTCAGTATCGTAACACTCCTTGGCAGCAGGTAGTCATATATCCGTTACCCAGTTATTAGCCTACGCTCGCTTAGCTTTTACTCGCGCTCAAAGTTTGATCTTCACTTCTGAATGTGCTGTTTCAGCAAGTATCGCAGGTTAGGCCGATCTATTGCTCCACTCGTCCTGAAGAACATCCTATACCATTCCTTTGCCCCTCCCTCGAACAGAGTGTGGAAATCCCGCAGGACATCCACTTACAGCACCTGGTAAGTCTGCCTTAAAGGTCACCCATCGGTGTTCCAGTAGGCCTCATCTGCGCATCGGGCTCGCCTTGGGCATGGACTCTGTTACGCCGTACGGCGTCACTACGCCTTTGCTGAGCCTTGCACCGTGCTCGGAATCGACAGTGATCCGCCTACCCACACTGCTCTGACTCTAAAGATCTGTTGTGGCTAGTGTTGCTAGTGGCTCTCGCCGTGGAGCTGCGTTACAATCGGGCGGTGAAGTGTCTGTGTATCTACTTTTTGACCCGCAAGCTGTGTGTATAGGCTGCTCTACCGGATAGCTTGCATGTACTCCAGCATCTCTCGTTTATTCTGCGCCTGGACAACATCTTTCTTTATGATCAATGCAAGATTTTAAATTATTTTGAAATCACGCTTCGATAAAGCAAGCAAAAGTGTAACATCATTAAACATTATACCCTTTTTAACAATTTTAAATGGGTTCAGGGTATAAAAATGATGTCAACACCCGAGGTAGCCCCGCAGTTTAAATTTTGAATTATTTTTTCTATTATTTTAATAAACCATGTATTAAGTTGTTCATTGAATTATAGAACATGTTCATCTGCCGACGGCAAAACTGCTGCAGCTGACTTCAAAACATAGCTAGACGAAGCGCGCTTTGTGTGCAGGAATGTGTGTGTGACCATCGGGAATAGGCAAAACGTTGTAGCTGAGACGTAAAAGCTGTTCACAGTAACAATACCCCTTTTCCAAAAAGTCAGTTATAGTCAATGAAGAACCTCATATATTATTTTAATATACAAATAATTTATTCAAAGTATTTAAATACAAAATATGTTTGTTTTCGTGGTAGTTTATTAAGCCTACCCAATTGCCAAAAAATAAATTAACATTATTTAATAACCTCTCATCTTCAGTTTCTTTGCAAATCTATGATTTCACGGTGCCAGCACGAACTACTACTAACTTGTTAGAATTCACATCATTCGTTAATTAGGGCTTTTAAGATAAAATGCAAATTTATGTTATGTTTACTGATTTCAGTAAGGCTTTCGACTCCATCGATTCCCAACAATCTTATTCATTGGTTTAAAGATTATTTAACTTTTAGAACTCAGAGGGTCTTTTTTATTGGCTTAGTTTCCAAAGCGGCTCAGGTCTTTTCTGGTGTTTCACAAGGAAGTCACCTTGGACCGTTATTATTAACACTGTTTATAAACGACTTTCCGTCCATTATTAATCATTCTCGGGTACTGATGTATGCTGATGATGTAAAATTAAACGCGTCTGCTGCAACTCTTCTGTCTGGTCATAAACAACAAAGTTATTTAGACAACTTTCAAGAGTAAATGAATTGCCTTGTAAAGTAATTGCACCTCAATTGCAGTAAATGTAAAGTTGTCGTTTAATAGTCGAATGCCCTTTTTCAATATATATTCTGGATAATAAACTACTTGATCGGATTGAATGGGTTGAAGATTTAGGTATCCTTATAGACCCAAAGCTTAAGTTTGGCAAGTATATGTCTTCCATAGCAAATCGAGCATCAGGTGCCTTTGGGTTCATTAAGCGCTACATAACAAAAACTCTGTACATGAGTCTTGTACGACCGATTCTTGAACATAGATCTTGCATATGATATACCAAATAAAGAATTCATCAGGATAGAATAGAATCGGTGCAAAAAAATGGTTTCTCTTTGCACTTCGGGCTCTAAGCTGGGAACTTACCTTCTTAGCACTGTAGACTTTTACTAATAAATCTTCCTCCTTTTTCTGATCGTAGAACAATATGCTAGCAATAACCTTTGTCGGCATATAAATCAATGTTAAAATTGATTCTTCTATACTAATCAACCCAATTAACTTTGCAGTTTCTATTAGAAACACTAGAAATTTTGTACCTATTTCTCTTCAAGCTTGTTATTCTAACCATGCTATCTATTACCCTTTTCGGATCTTATGTAAAATATATATAAAATCTTTCCCATTTAATACAAAGTGCTACTCCTACTTGCTCTCTGAAAAACCTGGTATTGTGTCATCTGCCAACATGTTCGCGATCTTCGTAACCGCACGCTACACGGTGCGCCCCTCGGTCGGACGGGCGGAAGGTGAGTCGCTTTGTGCTTTGGTCCACGCTTTAACAAGCCGGTGCTTGGTATCGTTGGTCCACTTGAATGTACTGACCGTTAGTACATCTACGCCCAATAATAATAAAAAATTTAAATAATATTTAAGTTTGTTGCATTTAGCTTCTAATAGCCCAATTACACACACTTTGTAAAGCCTGACACATTTGCAATGCTATGATTGCATTTTGCGCAAATTAAAGCAATAATTTTAACTTTCTTGGCTCCACTAATTATACCCTGATCCCATTAAAAATGGGAAAAAGGGTATAATGGTTCTGTGCAAAATTATGTAACAGGCAGAAGGAAGCATCTCCGACCCCATAAAGTATATATATTCTTGATCTGCATCAACATCCGAGTCGATATAGCCATGTCCGTCTGTCCGTCCGTCCGTCCGTATGTATGTATGTACGCGTCGATCTCAGAGACTATAAGAGCTAGAGACTCCAGATTTCGAACTTAAGATCGCCTCATCCCTAGGCAGTTCAAGTTTGTTTTCGATTTTCGATAACTCTTCCCGTTTCCGATATATATTTTCGATTTCGAAAATATCCTGAGTTTGGACAACTTTGATACGGGATTTTCAAACATTAGACAAAATAATGACAAGCTATTAAATTCTTGAAATCGGCTAAGAAACACCTGAGATATAGATCATTGAAGTTGAGTATGCAGTGTGCAGTATGTGCGTACACACACACACATACTTGCAAGCACTGACTGTACGCGTAAAGTAGAGGGATCAGGGTATCGTCTAGTCGGGATTTCTCGACTTCTTCTTTTATTTGCGTTCGGGCGCTTTTTATTTCCAATTAAATACATACATATGAAACACAAACAGCTGTTAACTGTCACTTAACAGACACATAAAAGCAAAATGCCAAATACAGTTGCATTTATAAAGGAATCCTCAGTATTACGGAGTTTGGGGGGCATTAAATCTCAAGTTTAGTCACAAAAAGTAATCATTTAATTTTGGTCACACGCATTTAACATTTTGCAATCAAAACCAAAAGCTAAACACTTATGGCGTACTTTGATGTTTTGAAACTTCCCTACGCATCAGCTCGCTGTCAGCGAATCGGTCGGGAAATCTGGCAAGGCAAAGGATGATGCACGGAGATAATAAGCTGCATAAGAGGTCTGCGTGAAACGCTATTTTGTAGGTTTTCAAAACCATTCTCGAAACTTTCTTGATAGTTCCAAAACTTACACAAACGAATCCGTTTGCTATCCGATAGCGAAAACATACAGGTACAGGCACATTTACGAAACGTTTTCGATATCTAGAAATTGCGTTCAATGTATTCAATTGAAAGTGTTGCAAATGGCTTAGCTGACCAAACAAAGCGATATGTGATTTTCTCGATACTTTTACAAGTGTCGTTCTAGACAGTTTTTACAGAGTGAAGCTCGAAGGACTGTCGATATAGGACGATTTCAAGATATCGATTGTCTGGTGGGATAACATATTTACATTATGTATATTGAAAGTGTATAAGAAAGATACCTAAGGATGGTCACTATGTTTTGGATGCTTGGCATAAGCAGACTAAATGATGCGCACGTGAATTTATAAAATCGAAATCTTTTGTAATCCTTACAAATTGGCGTTTTACAAGAAGTGATATCAATATTTGAGGCAAAAATAGCACAGCGGGACGTGTATTGCCGGAAATCGACTACTCAATTTTGGCACACGAGTGACCAAAATGAAAAAGATCATTTAGCACGTACATGATGGCATCAAGCAAAGATTCGGAGCCAGAAACTAGCTTCTTTCATATAGTTGGGTGGGTGAAAGGCTATGGAAATGTACAGCACAATGTTTTCAAACGATAGAATTGCAAAAGGCATAGTAGGCACCGTGAAGACGGCATCAGACCCGTCATCGTCTTTTGCACCACTTGTTAGCTGTAGCATCCCATTTAAAAACATTACAATAGAATCCTATAAGTTTGTGAATATCGTGCATAATGATGGACAGGCCATGGAATTTGAGACTACAAATTAAATTTTGAGTTGTTGACACGAAATGTATGCCAAAAATGTCATAAATCTAATAAACATTTAAATATCGATTCAGTATGCAACTAACCTGATATTACGTATTGATTTTATTGATTATTGATTTGTTGGAAAACGTAATCAATTATTTCAGGGACAATGCAAGCTTCCAATCAATTAACTTAATGTATGAGAAAAAACAACTACTGCATTATAAAAAGAGATTTACCAAAAGTTTCTCGGAGCGTTGAAATAAATGGTGATTGATATGGTAAGGGTAAAGGGAAATAGTTTTCAGAAACATAATGAAACCTGACTAAAAGTGAAAAAGCACGTGAAATTATTAGGTAAGCATCAACCCTGACAAAGTTTAATATAGGAAATTTAGTACCTATCTTAACTTATGCCAGAAATGTCTTTAAGAACCGCATTTGCCGTCCAAGTGGACATAAAAAAGAGCTCAATGATTTGCTTAAAACAACCGACCAAACCAGGTGCCATTTAACCCGATGCGCCCAAAGATCTTATCTGTGTTATTATACAGGCGGACATCCAGTTAGTTTTGCTTCAAGTACGCTAACAAAAGTGAAAAAAAATTTACCCAAACCATAATAATTTCCGCATGTTGGATGTTCCATTGTTATGTTATTGGTCGGAAACAACATTTGTGTTGCAGGCTTCGACGTTTGATTGACCTTACTGTTTTTAGCAATTTTATAAGCTGCCAACAAGGGAAAAAGTTCTGTTTAGTTTTAAGCTCACTTTTTTAAAAGCTGATAACTCCGTGTGACCTTGCACCTTTTAAACTTTTTAAGGCAAAGTGATCTATTTGACCACAAATTAGTGAATTATGGTTACACTATACGTTTTTTTGTATCATTCACTCCTCAAATAAATCATAATTTACTTGCAGGAATCGCACTTAAAAGAAAAATCAGTATGTTAGCTACACTTACCCATCATATCAAAAATGTGAAAATAACCCATTAAACTAATTCATGTTTAGAACTTTGGCTTATGAATGTAATATAGTAGATCAACTTTCAAGTCCAAGACATTCTTAGAGAAATGGATTAGCAGAAAAAGAAGTGGCGATTGCAAAGCGCATGTGAAAACGTTGTCCCGAAGCAAGCAATTATCAGTTTAGAATCCTCTAGTACAACGCTACCCCTATTGAAAGTTAAAGCCAGCCTCATGTTAGTTGTTCTTTGGTAGAATGGGTAAGACAAAATGCCAGTAACGAAATCTTAACTATATCGATATTTAAGTGACAAGAAGACAATTATGGAAAGTTCAATAAAAAGTTCAAACAAAAATTATACTTCAATATGAACTTGCAAATTTAACTACATTCACATTTACATTTAGGTGAAATAGAAGAGTAATAAATTGGACTGAAAGTAATTATAGTGACAATAAAGACAACCTCTATGATAATATTCTTGTAAATAATAATAATAAAAACAAGTAAGAAGGCTCTAGTCGAGATATCCCGACTAGACGATACCCTGATCCCTATACTTTCCGCGTACAGTCAGTGCTTGCAAGTATGTGTGTGTGTGTACGCGCATACAGCATAGTGCATACAAAACTTCAATGTCCCATATCTCCGGTGTTTATTATCCGATTTCGATAAAAATTTCACAGATTGTCATTATTTTGTTTTGTAATTCAAATTGCATCTCAAAGTTTTCAAAATTCAAGATTTTTTTGTTATCGATCCCATGTGTATATCGGAAACGGGAAGAGTTATCGAAAATCGGAAAGAAACTTGTACTGCCTAGGGATTAGGCGAGCTTAAGTTCCAAATCTGGAGTCTCTAGCTCTTATAGTCTCTGAGATCGGTTGGCTTATACATACAGACGGACGGACAGACGGACAGACGGACATGGATATATTGACTCGGCTTTCGATGCTGATCAAGAATATATACACTTTATGGGGTCGGAGATGCTTCCTTCTACCTGTTACATACTTTTGCACAACTTCATTATACCCTTTTTCCCATTTTTAATGGGATCAGGGTATAAATAGAGAATTCTGTGAAATTAATAACAATTTAAGACAAGCTGAAAATGTTAACTTTGGAAAACTGAAAATTATAACATAAGTCAAACCGAAAATGTAAGCATAAATAATACCATTGACATTAAACCTCGATGTATCGACGAATTATGAAACCGCTTGCAGTTTCAGGTTAGAAAATAATTAGTAGAACACAAGAAAATGCCATGATCGCGAAGATCTTTTGGAGCAGGTATAGATGGATCGAAATGGTAATCTGTTATTCTCATAAAAACAAGTAAGAAAGCTCTAGTCGAGAAATCCCGACTAGACGATACCCTGATCCCTATATTTTACGCGTACAGTCAGTGCTTGCAAGTATATGTGTGTGTACGCGCATACTGCATACTGCATACACAACTTCAATGTCCCATATCTCCGGTGTTTATTATTCGATTTCGATAAAAATTTCACAGATTGTCATTATTTTGTTTTATAATTCAAATTGCATCTCAAAGTTTTCCAAATTCAAGATTTTGTTGTTATCGATCCCATGTGTATATCGGAAACGGGAAGAGTTATCGAAAATCGGAAAGAAACTTGTACTGCCTAGGGATTAGGCGAGCTTAAGTTCGAAATCTGGAGTCTCTAGCTCTTATAGTCTCTGAGATCGACGCGCTCATACATACACACAGACAGACAGACAGACAGACAGACAGACAGACAGACAGACAGACGGACAGACGGACATGGCTATATCGACTCGACTGTTGATGCTGATCAAGAATATATATACTTTATAGGGTCGGAGATGCTTCCTTCTGCCTGTTACATACTTTTGCACAACTTCATTATACCCTTTTTTCCCATTTTTAATGGGATCAGGGTATAAAAAGCATGTAAAAATACTGAAAACATCGCATATCGATAAACCCTAGATCAAGACATTAACATAATGAGTATAGATATTAAATAATAACAAGACATAAGGGTGGTCAAATTGTTTCGGATGGTTGGCGTCAGAAGAGTAATAGCCAAATCACACTTGGGAACATCACGTGAAACGATGAGAATATACTTCGACATCTAACATCAACTGTCTTCCTCTTCCATTGTAAAATCGACAATGATGAATAGTAGAAAATATATCAATTTAAAAAATAGCAACATTAATTAACATTTATTGGAATTTTTATAAAAATGCTTTTATAAAAAATGACTGGGTTATTAAAGTTTGTTTTAGTTTACTGCAGTCTTGCTGGACAATTGGACGACCTTGTTTTGGTTACGCTCTACAGGCGTCGCCTTCTTATCCTGAGACTCAAGCTTGAATTCGTGAAACTTGATGATCACGTCGGTTTTATTGCCCTGTGTCGACTTGAAGCATTGCCTGTAAACGTTTTTACCACAAATGTGCCCAGAAAGCTGTGTATTCCATGATACATTTGCATTGTTGATAGCCAACCTCTGCTAAGCTTATCTTCTTCCTTTACTTAGCAGAAATTGTTGTTATTAAACTGTTTAACTGCAACATCCACTATGCTTACTACATTTATTTTCTTGTGAGGTTGTCCACTTTCATCCTCACATCACTCCATTGTATTCTGTAATCCAGCGACTTAACGACCTTCTCGTAACTCATATATTTTCTCCTTTACTAGAGAGCTTTCAACACGGCCTCATTTTCGAGAGTGCAAACAATTCGCGTTGATGTATTGTTTCTAACTTAATTGAACAAAAGTTTTAAATATAATAGCAATAATTTACAATAGACTTACCTTGCTCTATTCCAGCCATGTTTAATTTGACATTCATTTGCTGGACATTGTTTGCGTTTTCGTTTGCGAATGGCAATCCTTTTGTGGTGACACAAAAATATCGAAACTAACCAAAGCAATTGGAAAAGGAACATTTCCGAGGGATGTTGGAATATTCTAAGAAATTTTGGCACGGCAAGTTCTTAATTATTATCATTGATCTTGGATGTAAGATTTAAGATGTGCCATAATGTGAATTGGCTTTAAATTATGCGCACGTAAGTCAATAAAAAACATATCTTTTGCAATCCGTACAAACTGGCTTGTTTCACAAAATGCCAAAGACCCGAAAAGCATACTCGCCGACCCATTTATATAAACGCAATCTCGAAGTACTAAACAGAAAACTGGCAAATATTATAAGCGAATGCCCACTGTTTTTTTTTTTTTTAGACCTCTATCACCCTATTCTGAGTTCACTGCAACCCCTTCTGCAACGTACCACACCAGCTAAGGAAACTCAAACTTTAAACGCACTTTATATTTACAAACGGATCCAAATGTGCCACAAATATGCATATGTATGAGAAATCGTACAAGTATTTTTTATTGTGCGAGTTAAGTTTGAAGTGCCGCTGCTTATGGGTTGTGCGCAAGTGCCCGCCTGTGCGCCGTATTGCCTACCAGCAGTAAAAACACTGTCTCAGCCCACTATTTTTTTCTGTCTCTTCATTACGTTGCCGGCGCCTGCCTGTCACTCAGTTTGTTACTAAACAGGCAGGCTCACAGACTAACCCCTAAATTGACCTTTAAAACTCCCAAATGCGCAATTTATCATTTCCTCGCCAAACAGAGCCAGGAGAAAGAGCAGCAGAAATGATGGGTGATGGGCGATGGGTTAGCTGACTATGTGTGGATTTGGATTCTGACAAGAGCTGCTGCCTGCTGCCATCAGTCGTTTAAACTGAAGAGACCCTGGGCACAGGCACTGTTGTGAGTAGAAAGAGTCAGGGCCACAAAGCAAGAGGCATTTTACGATAGCTATAGCGATTGCGACAGTGACATGGCGACAAATCTGATATCAGATGTGCGTCCCGAGACGAGGCTTAAGCGCACATAAATCCCACACCCACAAAAAATAAAATCCCTTGCACCAACTCCAATCCGGACAAAACCCACCCCTTAAACCAAGTGAGCTGGCATGTCATTCTGACCATTCGCAATGCTTTATGGGTTTGTCGCTTATATATCGTTGCAACCCATAACAACTATCAATGCGACCAAATGAATACCTGACTGTTAAGTTAGCTTTAGTTTAAGAGACTATATAGTGGCCCACTACTTACTTTGTACAGGCATAACAAAAAGTTGCAAAAAGAAATCGAAACAAATTTAGATGCCGTTTAGCTTATTATAGTAATCATAAGATTTTTGTTAAGTAATTTTCGGTGACAACTAATTTTTTGCAGACAAAAAAAAAAATTTGAAATTAGTATTAAATGTGGTAAGAAGCCACCGACCGAATTGTTTGTCTTTTTCTTGCTTTTGTCTACCTTATCTCAGCATCCGAAGTAATACGAGGCTTCGACTTTTGACGCGCACAGGGATTTATGTGGTTTGCCGCCTTTATGTACAGTAGTGGTATAACGATACCAACATATAAATTTAACAATGACTTTTAAACCAAACGTAGATCCACACCTACGAACACAAAGGTTTGAAAGGTTTGTTAAGCAATAGCACCAAATTACTAACTCCTTTTAATTGTCTTGACTACAAAATAATATTTAGAGCTCTGATATTTAAAACAAGCTTTTTGCAGAGTTTTTTTTTGGCGCTTCAAAGATATTTGGTCTTTAGATAGGTAAACCACCTCAAACAAACTGATATTTCAATCTGTACACTGAAACAAGTTCTTTGTATGATGCAGATCCAATAATCTATGTACGTTTTCTTTTAGAATGCCTCATATTCAAATCGTTTGGTTTAATAAACTATTTAATAGCAAAGTAAGCAATTGCCCTAGATTCATTAATTTTCAAAAAGCCAACACCAAATCTAGGATTTACCTAACTTACCTTCTTCTACCCTGAACCCATTGAAAATGGGTAAAAAGAGTAAAATGCTTTCATTCAAAAGTATGTTACAGGCACAATAAAGCATATCCGACCCCATTATATGATATAGTATGAACGCGTCGATCTCAGAGTCTATAAGAGCTAGAGACCAGATTTATAACATAAGCTCGCCTAATCCCTAGGCAAATTTGTTTCAAATTTTCGATAACTCTGCTCGTTTCCGATATACATATGTGATCGATAACAACAAAATATTGGATTTGGAAGACTTTGAGACAGAGTTTGATACAATGTTATATCAGTTTAAAAAATAACAACATTAACTTAATATACATTTATTGGCAACTTTTCGATAAATCCCGACTAGAAGATTTGACATTTTACATTTTCGATTTGACTAAGTTTCAGTTCAACCAAAGTTAACATTTTCAGCTTGACATAATTAAATATTTTAAGCTTGTCTTAAATTAATACTAATTGCACAGAAGTCTCTATTGTAACCATAATTATTTTCAGTCCAATTCCTTAGTCTTATATTTCTCCTAAAGTAGTTATTATGATCATCCCATGTAATATAATTATCATTCGGTTAATGTTTTTTCAATGACTCCATGAGACCACTCGTTGGCTTTTTATACCCTGGAAGTGCGTAGAAAGAGTATTATGATTTTTTTCAATAGTATGTGACAGACAGAAGGAAGCATCTCCAACCCCATGAAGTATATATTTTCTTGATCAGCATCAACAGCCGGGTCGACATTGCCATGTCCGTTTGCCCATCCGTCTGTGTGTATGAACGCGTCGAGCTCGGAGACTATGGTAGCTAAAGACAGCTTTGCAACATAAGCCTTAGCCGTTAGTAGTAAAAGTTTGTTTCAAATTTTGAATACCGCTTCCCGTTTCAGACTTACACATGTGATCGATTACAACAAAGTCTTGAATTTGGTTAACTGTGAAACGGCGTTTGAAACATTGGATGGAACAATGACAATCTGTGAATTTTTTGTTGAAATGGGCCTAAAAACACCGGAGATATAGGAAATTGAGTGAAGTATGCAGTGTGCATAGTACGCGTACAGACACACATACTTGCAAGCACTGACTGTAAGCGTAAAGTAGAAAGTGAACCCTTGATGACCCTTACATGAACGGTCATGCCTGCGCTACTGCACTAATGGGTAAACTTCAGTCTTCCATATCGTCGGTGTTTCTCAACAAAATTCGATGAATTTCATTATATTAACTTTCATTAGCTATAAACATTAATTACAATTTTATTAACAATTTTCAAGAAATTCTTTTTTATTTATTTCTTTGTTTTAGATCGACTTAATCGAAAAATCCATTATCTAAAATAGTAAACGTCGAAGAACGACTTTGCAGCTGATTTCCGATCAGTGGCGTTGATAATGAACGTGGCGTGGGTTTTAGTCATATGCAAATTTAAGTCTTACGTAATCTTAGTTTGAATTAAAGTTGAACTAAAGGCTAAAGCTGAACACAAAAAAAAGCCGTAAAAGTATTATCTGAATTGCAAAACAAATAAATGGAATTTTCAATTACCCTTTGTATCGGGAATTAGCGCTGAATTATATATAAAGGTCAGGGACAATCTCGTTTGCATACGCGCTAACCGAAATATAAAGGCAATAATGTGTAGTAATTTTTAAATAAATCACTTGCACTTTTACCTTTTGAACTATTTACTGGTATCACATTTTTAATTTATGGCTGTTGATGTAAAATCGCTAGCAACTATAGTGCATCAACAACTAGTACGTCAGCAGAGTTTTGGCGTTAACCAGGACGTTTCAAATATTTCTTTTAATTCTGTATTCGCTTAACAGTCCTGTGAAACTTAGCCTTTTCATTAGTACTAGTTCAGAAAGAAGTAAATAAATAAAAATGATTCATTTTGAAAAAAAAATCTTGTAAATATTATTTTGGTAACAAAAAAAAAGAACATTTTTGTAAATTGACAGAAAGGCATTAAATTTAAAGCTGCCATCAGTTTTGAGTGAACTAAAGCTGATGATGGTGTATTGTGTGTTACATACTTTTAAGGTTGTTTAAATAAAACGAGAGCAAGTCGACAAGCGGCATATTAAAAGATTTTTTTATAGCTAAAACGATTATATACGAGATTATAGGGCGCGACCAATACTTTACTGTTCTGCTACAGCTGTACAGTTAGGAAGAGAAAAAAGGATTTGAGGCAATATATAGATCTCAGTTAAAAATAAGGCGATGTTTGCAGCTGGATAGCGTTATCAAAAAATTTAATTAACGCGCAATGAAAAGCCGCCGTTGCGACTGCACCAATTACTGCCCCGAGAGCAAATAAAGCTGTGGAGACATGATCGGCTGTCGTCGACAGTTGCAACTCCAACTTGTCTGACAAACACGTTCCCATAAAAGTTATGAAGGGAATGTCGCCCCCACTTGGCGTCAGCGTGCACGAGATGGGCAAGCGTGATGGTTAGTCAGGTAACCTAAGAGAGTTGTCGCCAAGTTCTCAAGTTTTCTGAGGTAGGACTGTGCGTGGCTAAGAACAAGGGTTTGCCCCCAAAGGTCAAAGCCGTCGTTGTGGACACCAGTATATAACCGAAAATGCTAAAGGAGGAGTTGTTTATTAACAACTTCAAGCAAAAGTTCTCCCCAACTGCCTTAAAGAAAGCGGTGTGTGACAGAGTGCTTGGATGCCAAAAGGTCAGGAGGTCACGTTGACGAATCCGAGCGACTTGCAATTGAGCTGCGGATATCCTCAAGCCAATACAAGAGCTGATGACGCCAGAGTTGATCCATGGGAATGCGTCTTCAGCATTTGCCGAGCACGTAAGAAGAGCATCGAGTTTGGGTGTCTCCTGTTGAACGGCGAGCTGGTCGAAACATGGCACGATTGTGCGGTAGTGCTCCTCCGCAACTTCTTCCCTGTTGCGAAGTCGACTGCCCCCATTTTCATGTCCCGGACGACTCACCGCTAGCGCTTGATGCCTCCGAGGTGGAGGCATGTGTCGCCATATCGAGCGGGCAGTGCCACATTTAGTGCATGATTTTACTAACAGGTGGAAAGAAACAGCTGTAATAGCCAAAAGGGGAACTGTTTGTGTGTGTGTGCGCGTGTTCAAATATGTGGCTATAGCGTAATAATTAGAAAGCAGTGCGAAACAAGCAGTATCACACTAAGTGCATGTTTATACTAACAGGTGGCACTAGTTCGGTATTCGAAATTTTGCCCGGAAGGAAGCGCCACTTCGCTAGCGTTTTCGTGTCTAACTACACATGTAAGGCAATAGCGTAGTAATTAGCAAGCTGTGCGAAACAAGCAGTGCCACACTAAGTGCATGTTTGTACTAACAGGTGGCACTAGTTCGGTATTCAAATTTCTGCCCGGAAGGAAGCGCCACTTCGCTAGCGTGATATTTAACAAGATGTGCGCAACAAGCAGTGCCACACTAAGTGCATGTTTATACTAACAGGTTTAAAGAAACAGCTGTAAGAACCAAAAGGGGAACTCTTTGTGTGTGTGTTTTCGTGTCTAACTACACATGTAAGGCCATAACGTAATAATTAGCAAGCTGTGCGAAACAAGCAGTGTCACACTTAGTGCATGTTAATACTAACAGGTGGCACTAGTTCGGTGTTCATATTTCTGCCCAGAAGGAAGCGCCACTGCGCTTGCGTGATAGATCCGCTGAATGAGCAATTTGGGTGAAGCGTCTGACGCGTCGATGGCGTCTTCAAAAGGAACATGCAGGGAGCGGTAGGCTCTAAGAGGCAGAATGGCGAGAGAGAAGCTCTGACATTGATGCCGCTGCCGCATAGTTGCCGGTATCGCAAATTTAGTATTGCAAAAATCAAAAAAATTTATGCTCGAGTTTTTGCTCAAATGAATCTTTTTTATTGGTCAATTATTTTGATTTGACAATGGTTCAAAGTTGAACAATTTTTCAAACTGTTAAATTTTTGTTGTTTTGTGATATGTTTTGGAGCGTAAAATAACCAAACGGAAATTCCGATTTGAATTATCTATTTGTTATTTGAAGATGAGTAAAAAAAAGAAATCAGTCACTGGCGTTATTGTTGTACCGAAGTACTACCTTGTACCTTTGTTTCCAATTTTGACGGACTGTGAAAAATATTCACTCACTCACTCAATCACTGTAACGTTCGTTGTTGAGAAGGTTGCTGATTAAAATTTTTATCGCAACCATTATTGACAATTGTGTCGCCAGCGATAAAAAGCACAGGGTACAGTTTTTCCGCTGCTGGGCTCTCTTATTCAGCAGATTGCTTCCAGAGCTTTAAAGCCGGATCGCAACCAGCTTCATACTCTCCAGTTGAAAAGCTTTGGAAGCGAGCCCTATAAAAAGCGCATGCGTAGGTGAGCGCTCTCTCTGCCCTTCGCTCAGTTTTAATCAGTCGTCACACCCGACCGTCGAGAATTGGAAAAAAAAGGAATTTTAAAAATTGTGATCGCGACGCACAAGTTGGTGCCGAAAAAAAAATATGTATTTATTTTTTCAATATATTTGAGCGAAAACTAAACAATTTGATTGTGGACACAAGAATTTTCTTATAGCCCAAAATGTTTATTGGTATAAATGAACCAAAAACCAAAATCAAACAACCATCACCAAATTCAACAAACTTGATAATAATAATAATAATAATAACTTGATACCTTGTGTCATCTAGTTGTGCATACAATTCATTACATCGCCGAAACAACTACCCAACATAATCTAATGGCCGCGAAAAATAATCCCGCAGCCCAATTTTGAAAATGAGCCTTCACCTCCAGGGCAGCCCCGCCTTAACCCGCACCAGAGCAAGCGAAGTGTAGAAGAAGCCAGAGAGCAGTTTAATTCGGCAATATAAGTTTAAGTCGTTTTTTTTCCGCTTAAAATTATAGTTTTTATTTTGTTAGAATAAGTGTTAGTATAAAGTGAGTGAAATAGAGTGCAGTGAAAAATTAAAACAAAATTAAGAAACGATCTACTCTCTCACACACTTATTATACCCTGATCACATTAAAAATGGGAATAAGGGTATAATGAAGTTGTGCAAAAGTATGTAACAGGTAGAAGGAAGCATCTCCGACCCCATAAAGTATATATATTCTTGATCAGCATCAACAGTCGAGTCGATATAGCCATGTCCGTCTGTCCGTCCGTCTGTCCGTCTGTCCGTCCGTCCGTCTGTATGTATGAGCCAACCGATCTCAGAGACTATAAGAGCTAGAGACTCCAGATTTGGAACTTAAGCTCGCCTAATCCCTAGGCAGTACAAGTTTCTTTCCGATTTTCGATAACTCTTCTCGTTTCCGATATACAGATGGGATCGATAACAAAAAAATCTTGAATTTTGAAAACTTTGAGATGCAATTTGAATTATAAAACGAAATAATGACAATCTGTGATATTTTTATCGAAATCGGATAATAAACACCGGAGATATGGGACATTGAAGTTTTGTATGCACTATGCACTATGCGCGCGCACACACACACACATACTTGCAAGCACTGACTGTACGCGTGAAGTATAGGGATCAGGGTATGGTCTAGTCGGGATATCTCGACTAGAGCCTTCTTACTTGTTTTTTTCTTACTAATTAGTCACTTTTTCAAACCCGATAATAAATAATTTACTAACAAAAACAAAACAAAAAAAACTCAACACACAAACATAAAGCAACGATGGATTCTCTCGCTGGAAGACCTTTCATCGTCGGAGCCGCGTTATCACGTAAGTGAAAAGAGCTATGCAATAGCAAGCAAATTTTTTGTTGTTTCTCTAATCCAAGCTTAATGTCGGTATAGAGCTAACACTAACATATATGCCTTAGGGTGTACCTAATTAAATTATGGTGAGCAAATTTTTTTTGTTAAGAAAAATCAAAAAATTACATATGATACGATTACATATGATATGATATGATATGATGAATGTAAACAAAAAAATAAATAAATACATAATATTAGAAATAAAAATATTTTTTTTTTAAATTAAAGTGAAAAAAAAATTAATAATGATAAAAAAACCCATTTAAGTTACATGGGATCTGATTTAAAGTTATTTTGTCCTGGTGACATGGTAACATAAACGGCAGTGATGTAAAAATATTTGGGGACTTTAAAAACCTTCCGCTACTAAAGTCCATGGTTGGGTAGGGTAAAGAATGCGGTTGTCAACCACCAGCTCAGACACCGCCACCGCCAGTTAAATTAAAAGAAGTAATCCGTTTTGTTGAAGCATATCGGTCCAGGAGTCACAGCTCGTTTAGCTGTCTCCATTTGTAGTTTTTAAAATTTTGTGGACGATATTTTGCGTAGTTATTTATTGTAGTGTCCGGAGGGATCCTTAATTTAAATTTCTGTAAGCGAGTCAAGGAAGTAGCAAAACCCACCCCACCCCGGAAGAGCTACGGTTATATAGGGTCCCGCTCGCTACGCCACCTTCGACTCATAAATTGCATGCTATTGACGCACAATAGTCGTGATCGATTTACAGCCTTACAAAGTTTTTGGCGCCCAGCACGTGGAGCATTTGTCTGTTGAAAAGAAAAATTTTTCTTAGCACAGAAAAATAGAAGTGCATACACCTAGGTTTGTATAGAGCATATATTATGGGTTGACTTTTTCATAATCTACTATGCTTATTGGATTCCTGATGGGATTTGACACAGGCCGAAGCAATGGATTAGGAGAAACATGATTTTTTTATGAGTTTTGGATTCTTATGGTTAGATTCAAATAGGTTATCTGCCAAAAGCTGCAATTAATAGGGTCATGTTTGAGATAGAAAAGTCAAAGCTATTGTTGCCACCTGATAGTTTAAGCGATGCTCATACAACCTTAGCTCACGTAGTTATGTATATTAGACTTAGGCAGTGTTTAAGGAAGTTAAATCTAGAAATCTTCTTTGAAGCTTATTGGATTCTTGCATGTTTGGCTCAGCTCGGACATCCTGCCAATTGCCAAGAAAAGAGCCTTTTTTCTGGAGAGGTACCGGATAAACACAGTCAAAAGCTCTATTATATTATTTTTTTTGTAGTAGGAGCAAATTGGTTATAAGTTCAAAAGGTTAGACGCAATGTTTAATTTAGGCTGGATCTGCATATCATGCGACAGCGTAATTGTACCGCTTTTTGAAAACACTGTGGAAACTTAAAGTGCTTTAGCCATTTTTGCTTTGAATAATGAGTTAAAATAGCCCAGTTGATTAATTGCTTCTTTTATTAAAAACTGGGCGAGTATGTTACTGTCGTATATGTTTACCAAAAAATGTCATAACAGGACAAATTCGAAAAAAAAAATTCGGTAGAAGAAATGTTACCAAGAAATTCACCTGAACAAGCTCGACAGCCAAGTACGGATGCTGAACAAAACTTTTTAGTTTGTTCTCAAGTATTAACAGATACAAAACCATGCTATGTTACAGCTTGCAATCATGTGTACCATAGGCAATGCTTAGAGAGTCGACTGACGACTCATAAAGATTGTCCCAGCTGTTTCCAGATAATTGAAACAGCACAGTTAAAACTAGTGGTAGGAAATTGTTCGCCAACGCGACAAACAGAAGCTGCAGGCAAGCCGAAGTCCCCAGTTCGACATACCGTCACGCGCAGCTTGTCTCGAGCTCTAAATGAACAACAGACGCAGATTCATAACCTGCATGGAAATGCACTGAACAATAAAAATAGTGCACGAAAGCAAAAGTCAGGAGAGACGTTCGCAATGTTTTTTGATGCTGTGGCAGCATTGATGGATAATGCATCTGTCCGAATAGACGAAGACGAAATTTTAGAAACTCTTATAAATAATCTCTTACCCGAAACTCGTCAACAGTTATTGTATCAGCCAAAAAGAACCATTAGTGATTTGAGAAAACTAGTTCAGATGAAAAAAAATCTGGCTCGTGAAATAGGTTCGAGTTTAGAAAATACAAAACTAACCCCATATCGTCGCACGATACACGCAATGGAAATTACTGATCCTCAGAATAGTAATCAGGAAGACTTTGAAAGTGACCTAGAAATCGCAGCAGTTCGCGATTCACACGCCAAGCTCGTGTGTTGGAATTGTGATGTTCCAGGACACGTGTGGCAAGACTGTTTAGCAGAGCGCCGCATATTTTGTTATGGCTGTGGGGAACCAAATAT